>JAQGBT010002753.1:0-22544 GCA_034698585.1 Disparrhopalites patrizii | reverse complement strand
AGTGAAAAATGAAAGACAGAAAGTGAAAAATGAAAGACAGAAAGTGAAAAATGAAAGACAGAAAGTGAAAAATGAAATTTAAACGACGCGCAGCAGATTGAGTTTTGCGGGGATTACAGTCACAAATGATTTTACGTACACATTCATAATATATTCATGTTCATCATTTATTACTCGGTGGCGCACATGCTGTGCAATGTGTGTGGTTTCATCGCACACAATTTTGTACATTGCATACAAGTACCAACTACGTTTGAATCCGTTTTTCAATAGAGACTTGAAATTATGTAATAGAAATACATAATACGAGTATACTTTCCCCCAATCAAAAAATAATCCAACAGCGAGGTCATGTTATGTTACAAGCTGACTCTGCATTGTCTGTATGGCTTAAAATTTCCATCTCCCATCTTCCTAGTGTAGCTCCGACGGAATAAAGCCAACGAAGGTGAACTCAATAGGGCTTTACAGCCACTCTGTGCTCTCCCTACATTTTGCGCTTCATTTCGGCAATGGCATATTTCCCATTAACCCACAATGACATCTATACTGCAGGTGAAAGCATGGGAAATGAGTTTTTTTGTGCTAGATGAATGCGACCCTAAGGCTTATCCCAGCCAAAAAAAAGAGTGACTAGTGAAAGTTCAGATCCCCACATGTTTACGCTCCAATCTCTCGAATGATAGCACGACGGTAGCATTAGATGCCATTGACACTGAAAACTTCATCAAAAAAATATTTGTACCTGTAGCGATAAAAGCCTGAATTAATCCTTGTACCAACTTTTTTTGAAAACTTTTCCCTCTAAAGAACCTGAGGCAAAAAAGATGTTACAGTCGAACCTCTCTATAACGGTTCCCCTTAAATCAGCATATTTTTCCCGTTATAACGAAAAACCGTTATAGAGAACAGAAATGTCTATGTTAACAATTGGAGAAAGTTTTTGAGGGAAGCATTTTCAGCCACCGGTATAGAGAGAAAACCGTTATAAGAGAGCCCGTTATAGAGAGGTTCGACTGTATACAGTTATCATTTATAATCCTCGAAAAATGGAATAAAATGGCTAATGAATATTATTATTTTTTATTAATTAATATATTATTTGCCTACTTTCACTTCCTTACGTAAATATACAATCGGCGATTCTCTCTATAACGGGCCTCCTATAATGGTTTTCGCAGTACCCACAAATCCCCCGGAGAGATTTACTACGACAAATTAACACTCCATAACAGTTTTATCTATTACAATTTTTTCTCCATAACCGCTTTAAGCCCCGCTTTGGCTAATTTCTCTCCTTACACCGGGTTTTCTTTAATTTTGAATTCCCCCGCCATTAAATAATTTTCTCTATAGCGATCTTGTATTATTCCTTATACCGGTTATTCACTATAACGCTTAAATGTAGGTGCTTTTTGCTAAACCCATATAGAGAGAGTCGACTGTGTGACGTTTAAATATATGTAGGTGGATTTTGCTAAACCGTTATAGAGAGAGTCGACTGTATATGTATTGATATACACATGTGCATTACTGATTTAGCAGAACAGTCGACTCTCTCTATAACGGGCCTCCATATAACGGTCTTCGCACTATAACGGTGTTCATAAACCCGCCCGAGATATTTGCCATGCCAAATTCACTCTCCAAAACGGTTTTCTCTAATACAGTTTTTTCTCTATAACAGGGAAGTTTTGAATCCCTCACCATTCAGCCTGTCTCCCTATAACGGTTTTAGGCCACGCCTTCGCATTCTTCTCTCTCTATAGCGAGTTTTCTTTAATTTTGAATCCCCCGCCGTTTAGCCTTCTTCTCTATAACGGTTTTAGACCATGCCATTCACATATTTCTCTCCCCTATACCGGTTTTTTTTAAATTTTGAATCCCGCGCCGTTTAGCCTTCTTTCTATAACGGTATTAGGCCATGCCTTTCGCATATTTCTCTCCCTATACCGGTTTTTCTGTAATTTTGAATCCCCCGCCATTAAATATTTTTCTCTATAACAATTTGTATTATTCCTTATACCGGTTATTCTCTATAACGGTTAAGTGTAGGTGCTTTTTGCTACACCGTTATGGAGAGAGTCGACTGTAAATCATTTTTATTCAATACATTCGACTCTATCTACAACGGGTTCCCGTATACCGATTTCCTCTCTGTAACGGTGACGGAAAGTGCGCTTTCAAAAACTTTCTCCAATTGTTAACATACTTTGTTACTCTATAACGGGCTTTCGCTATATTGAGGAAAATCTGCTGATTTGAGGGGAACGGTTATATAGTGAGAGTCGACTGTAATAAACTTATTACTAAATGAAAAAGATTTTAATTAATTGTAATTAATTAGTATATAAAGTGCGTATATAAATATAATGTAATAATGACACTATAATACTATGTTAAATAAATAAGGAGAAAGGAAGGAGGGACAAGTTCTAATTTATGTCATTCGAAAAAATCATAAATGACATCTGTATGACAGCTAACAGGATCTCCATTACCGTTTTATACGTCTTCAATCCAGGACTGGAGGATAAGACGTCATTTTGCCACAATATAAAGACGAATGTAGGAAAGTCAAGGAAATAATGACTCAAGGCCAACAAGTTCATTGTCCCCGGGCCATCAAGTGCAATGTGCTTTGCTCATCTCCCATCCTTTATCCCATTTGACCAAATTGAATCCATGCCATTAACCCATTAGACAGGCTTCCCAAAGAAAATTACAGGGAAGCGTGACAAGGAGACATAATACAGCTATACAGGACGATCCCGCATTGAATCATCCCTATGAGACCCTTCCAGACTCGTCCTTGGGCTAGATAAATCAGTGAATAAATCTATTCCCACCGCAAATGAGAGGAGAAGGTCATGCCCACGAAAGTTTGGAGTAAAGTAAATAGGACAAATAAATCAGATGTGTGGTTTCATATTTTACCACACGAACTTAAGATTAAGAACGGGATTAATTGAATTTTTTGGGGTAGGGTCAGTCCGCCTAACGGTGACAGTTGCCCTAAAGGTGACAAGCGTTCCGTGCAAGCACAACTTATGGACAAATATTAATTTTTGTATGCAGCACTATTGATCCTGAGGTCATACAGACATCCAATAATTTTTGGCGCTAAATTCAAATTCGCGCCAGAGAACGGCCGACTGCCAGTGCACTTTCCCGATTAAAGTCATCAGTCAAATTTCCGTTAACAAATTTCAATCGTTTCTCCTGAGAACAGTTTCCAGCTCATATTTGACGAATGCAACTCTGCATTTAATTGCTTTCACAATTGCTGTTTTGTTTTCACCCGAAACAATCTTTTAGCCTTTTAGAAAATATTTAGTAAAGAAGGATGAATTTTGCTCTTGTTCCCAAAGGTGACATATTTTCTGTTCCAAAAGGTGACACAGTATATTTTTCTCATCCCATACGCAATTTATTTAGCTACTAGCATTTACATCGTAGAAGGGCCTACGACGAAGAGAAATCCAGGATACCCTCATAATTACTCACAGCCTGAAATAACTGAGGCTGCATGATAAAATAATTGTTGTATTTTGGCTGTGCAAGTAATCATTTCTAGCTTTGCATTTTATTTTGGGGAGAGTTTTGAATTGAACCATTCTACATTGTTAGAATGGTTTGCAAGTACATAAGGTTCGGGAAAACCCACATGAATTAAAATGTGCACATGCAGTCACCTTTAATATCACTAACTGTCACCTTTAGGCAAATCGACGCTTTCGACTATCCGACTATTTTGATTTATTTCTCTGCTATACAGAACCTCAAAGTTGTTGAAAAGAACATTTGTAAATGACACTTCAGTGTATTAGAATTTAAAAAGCAATAAAACCTCTCGTAGGCACGTTTACAGAAAAATGAATTTGTTTCGAAACTATGTCACCTTTAGGCTCACTCACCCTACATGCAACTTTTTATGCTCCCAGATTCCTATTTTTATCTTCCCGTAATTGGCGGGTGACATTGAAAAGATTATTTTCGTCTGCCGACTCTCGTTTCTTCAGTTGTCTCTCTCATCAAAAAAGAAGCCACAACGTTTTCTTCCCGTTTTTGTTATTTTTCTTCCATCAGAAATCAGAATTAATCAATTTCTCGGGAGGAGGATTAGATCGGGGATTGATAGAGATAGAGAAACAAAATGGAAATTGACCAGAAGAGAAGAGGAGTCTAAAGAGGAGCCGTCTAATATGTGTATGTATGTATATATATGTACATATTGGAATATGTACAAGAGTACAGCTAAAGTATTTATAGGTGCTGCGGAAGTATGTACAATATGTAAGGTATATATACGGCATAAGCATTATGTAATCACGAGATACTAAACGTACCCAATAACCCCGCCAGGATTAACGTGATGATGATGAGGTTTGACGTAAGGATTTATCATGTGCATATGTATACATTGTGTAATGACTTGAACGTAATTACAGTCAACTCTCGCTATAACAGCACCATATAAAGCATCAAATTTCGCTTGTTACATATAGCGAAAAACTGTTATGGAGAACAGACATTTCTATGTTAACAAATGGAGAAAGTTTTCGAGAGCATTTTTTGCTGCTGTTATAATGAGAGTACTGTTATGCAGGGGACTGTTATAGATAGAGTCGACTGTAAATTGTACAGCATCTGGCCGTATTATTTAGGATAGGACCGCGTGTCGTCCATTGTTTGTGGAGAGGCACAAACATGAGTGTATAGCTCCAAAAGTAATCAAAGCGAAGAATATTTGGTTGCGTAAACCTCACCGTTTATCTTTCCGAGAATTTAATGAATTCGGTTCACACTTTGAAGCTCCATTGATGAGCTTGGGATAGGGCAGTAATCAGCAGTAACTTATGTGCAGACCTAGTAATCACGTGCAAATAGGTGTATATTCGTATGCAGCAGACCTGCTTTGACGTCTCAAAGGGCTTTCCATCCTGCTGATGAACGCGGAACGATACGAGCAAATCCATTTCCATCATTTTCACCCAGCTAGTATCTAGACCCACTCAATTATTTCCAGGGTTAAAAACATGTCCGGAACGAAATTGTTTCCCGTGAAGACCGAAAGGTCATCCGGGTTTTTAGTTGGAGGGGAATAAAAGATGTGAGTGTTTTTAATTCCATTTCTACCACTGCGCTATTCAATTGAGGAGGAGAATTACGATTACGAAATTTGGGGTTCGGGGCATGTTATGAAATTTGCTTTCCTTTTAGGATAATTACTCAGTTTTTATTGCTATATTACTTTCCACGTCATCAGGTCTTTTGTGACCAACTATTTAGTGGTTTAGGGAGAAGACATAGAGGGAGACGTATAGACAAGAGAGAGAGATAAAGAAAGAGAGAGAGAGATAAAGGAAGAGAGAGAGAGATAAAGGAAGAGAGAGAGAGATAAAGGAAGAGAGAGAGAGAGTGAGTGAGTGAGAAAGAAAAACAGAAATGAAGACAGAGAAAGGAAGACGGAGAGGAAGCGAGAGAGACATAAAGGAAGTCAAAAAGAAAGAGAGAAAGAGGGAAAAGGAGGAGAGACAGAGAAAGGAAGAAAAAGGGAGCGAAGGGAAAACAGAGAGAAAGAGAGAGAGAGAGAGAGAGAGAGAGAGAGAAAATAATAGAAAGAAAAGGAGCGAGAGAAGAATAGAAAGAGAGGGAGAGAGCGAAAAAGAGAAAGAGAGAGAGAGAGAGAATAAGAGAGAGGAAGAAAGAGCGAAAACACGGTAGAAATAATCACAAGAAGGAATGGAAAAGTCAAAATGAAAGAGTATAAATAAAATCTGCGAAGGAACAAGTAAAAAATAAATTGACAACCAAAAAACTAAAATGAAAATAAAGCCATTGGAAATTGCATGAAATTACAAACAGAAAGCAAGCGACAGAAGGAATGCGTGCATACTATACCTCTATGTAATTGCTTACCAGCTTGAAATGGAGTTAAAAGACAGCAAAATAATAAAAAGAAACAACTCGGATGCCCAAAAGAGACATGGAAGGGATGGGTGGAACCCCGTGGATAAAAACGTTAAAAGAAGGCAGAGGAAGTAAGGAAAAAGGAATCCGAGAGAATGGAAAGCACTGGCAGAAGATTATTGTTCGAGCACGAACGATTAGATTCCTGACCTGGGAAAGGAACTGGAAATCTATTTTAAATTGCGGGACGCTGAGAATAGAAAATAAAGGACACTCCCATTATTTTCCGGATGAGCTCCCTCACGGCCCCATTTGTAGGGTAAAAGTTTACAGGAGCCTGCATCAAGTATTGAAGACGTACCTATATAGTTATACAATATATAAACACAAGACTATAATTACATGTACACATGTATATCGTGTAATATGGCGCCAAGACTGCTAAGAATTGTTCAACATCTTCCACGTGATTCATATGTAAACTAACCCCCGCAAACTTTTAGCGAAGCGTCCTTGGCTACAGATTTTTTCCTGTCCAGGACGTTCATTTGTCCGTAATCTTTTTCGCTCTGGAAGCTGTCCTTAATCTTTTTCGCTGAGGTCCATGTACGAGAATATCTTGACCGTAAATTCGTACCTACGCATTCTCATTTTGAATGCGTCAAAATCGTTACATATCTGTAGTTCCTCTTCCCGTGGCAAATAATGGATTAAATATTACGCGAAACGTTGCAGATGACGATATTTGTGCTCATATGATTGAATGCCTTCTCACGTTGAGCTCAAGCCAAACCTTCCAAAAGACGTAGCTTGAACCAGTGCATGGCTTCAGGATAAAAAAAACCTCTTGAACCGTCTCAAAACGAATAAAACCCAAAATAAAACCGCTTCACAGAAACCTACAATTCCTATGGGATATAACAATATTTGGTATAAAGATATCCGCTCACACAAAGTCAGTACTTTCTCCAACAACGGATTTTGGCTGTCACACCTGGAACGATTGCCACGTTGATTGTTGATTCCCTCGAATGACTTTCCAGCCACAATCTACAACCATTTTTCAGGTAGTTTGGAGGTGTGCATCTGAGGTTTTGGAGGCAAAAAAATTGAAACATGGTATTATTCCCATTTTTATCGATATATATATATATATATATATATACATATGTACACGTAAAGCTATATTGTTAGCTGTATTCTGTCGGTATATTATGCTAGAGAATTTGTTTATATGCTTAAACATATGGAATGAAATTTTATTTCAACAAATAAATATATATAATGTGAAGTATGTACATAATTCGAACATCTCCATGCGGCCTTAATGGGAAAAATTATCCAATCCAGAATTCAATAATGAACAATTTTTCGGCCCTTTTTATCCCTTTGCGCAGGCACAGAAGCAATTTAGTGTGGTAGTACATGAAAGAAATAATATTTGTTCAAACATTTGACAAAAAAGTTGTTTTTTTCTCGTTTTTTTGGCTGTCTTTTGAAGATGCTTCGATTAACTGCAGTTTAAGGAAAATCGTAAATACATTCGATTATTTGTCAATAAAAATCAACAAAAAATGGAAAAAAAGATATTCCATGATATTTGCCCGTAAAGTCGGCAAGAAAACAAATTATAGTGAATGCATGTACAATTTTGCAATCGAAATCAGCACGACAAAATGATTTGGGCATCTTATGTCGTATATGTTACCTAATTCTTCTGATTCATATTCCTACAGTCGTGAACGAATGAATGAAATGCTGGATGATGTCATTATTCATGGCTAAATTTACAAATGTGTAGTATCATTACAAGTGAATGTCCTCACAAAAAAACCTAAAGGGTGCACATTTTTAGTCACGAACACGTAATGTCATAAGCCGAAAGGATAGATAATACATCGGAAGGGCAGATAATACATCGGAAGGACATATAATACATACATTGTAAATATGTGCATTGATAAATGCCTTGAATCGGTTCCTGAACTGAAAATTCAAAGCGGGTAATTTACGGAATTTGACCGTTTGTCTACAGTCGAACCTCTCTATAACGGTTCCCCTTAAATCAGCATATTTTCCCCGTTATAACAAAAAACCGTTATAGAGAACAGAAATGTCTATGATAACAATTGGAGAAAGTTTTTCAGTTAGCATTTTCAGCCACCGGTATAGAGAAAAAACCGTTATAAGGGAGCCCGTTTTATAGAGGTTCGACTGTATTCACATATTTATAGAATTTGTAGCGCAAACATTGGTAAGCTTCTCACATTTTAGTTGCGTGAGTACATTTCCAATAATGTTCCGCAACAACATTTTATTGTTTGTGTAATGCGATATACATACATAACATATTGATATACGTAATTTAACTTCTAAATTCGCAACAAAATATACGTATATCTACATATTTTGGATGCCCAATGAAATCAGTCGCCACACCGAAGCTGCAAGGAGATTTTCTGGGACTGAGAGAGTCCCGCGACGCCCAAACTGAAATCTTGATTCCAATCCGTGCAGTCCTTCGGGCATTTCTTGAGCTCAAACTGGACCTCAAAGGTCACAGTGTCCCCCTCCCCGATATCCTCACAAACCTTCGTCTCTCGCATTTCCTTTCCATTGCAGTTGGAAAAATAGGACACGGAAATCTCTGGTGACGTCATTGTCGGTTCCAGCTCCACCTTTCCCGTGATTATTTTATACTTTGTTACCAACTGATTTACCAAATTGGAGTTGTCAGGACTCGAAGCTTTTGCAGGAGCAGGCAGGACCTCCTTCATACTGTTTTCGGGTGAGCCATGCAAGGCATGTATGATCAGGTTCGTCTGGCTTCTTTTTATGACATCTTGGATCTGGTTCATCGAAGGGTAGTCCATTGTTAGTTGTTCGGAGTAGTAGCCGCCACCATTCAAGTGACACCGACCGTCGAATGGCTTGGTGATGGGTGGGACAAAATTCTAAAAAAAAATGTTATTAAAATATGTTACTAACCTGGAGTATCTACACATGAATGTAATGGGTCCAATGAGGCGGTTTCGTTTCGAAAATGGAAATCTCAAACAGGTATAATTTCCTTTTATCAAAAAACTTCTATGGCCGTTTAACTATAGTTACAACAAACCTTTCCAAATCCGGCAGCCGCATAGGTGAATCCTGATATAACCACGAGTAAATGGCGGGAATGCGGGCGCCAGCCAATCTGCGGGCAGATAACGGCCTGGTAGATGGCTTCAAGTCGACTATCTCTAGAATAATCTGTCATCGCTAACAAGTCTACAGCCTTTAGAGCAGATTTGAAACCGCTCGTGTCCGGACTTAATGGATAGCTGTTATGGAAGCTGTAGCTATATAAGAAAGGTAAATAATGCGCTATTTCTCACAGATCCCGCAATCATTATGTAGTTTTTATCAAGGAATGACATTGGGAAAAATATGAATTAAAATTCGAATTAAAATTCGAATTAAAAAAATACGTAAAAATACATATTTTTCCTAATTATGAATACAAATTTAAATTTCGGATATCTAAAATATAAATTCTAATTCCAATACAATATTATTCAAATATTCAGAAATATGAATATTCAAATACTTTTCGAATTCAAATACTTTTCGAATACGTTTAAAAATTTATTTGTAATGCTATCTGGCATAATTTGTAGCTGGAATAAACGCAAAATCAATAGACAAAATTATAAATTGACTGCGAAACTCTGATTTTGCAAAAATCTATGACTTTAGTAGATTTGATAGTTATATTACTGGCAATTGTTGCAATACCGTCATTTTGTAAAAAAAAAAAAAACTTGCACGATGGTGGGAGTTATTATTATTATTATTATTAATCTGAGTTCCGACTGTGCACTTCTTCATGGCATCGTCAGAGAGGAAGCTGCGAAGGCGTTGCTTAGCCTATTGCAGTCACTCAGTAATGAAGTAGTATAAACTTACTATAGTAAGCTCATGGTGGGAGTTAACAACATACTGAAAAAAATTTCGAATATCAACACAGTATCAGAATCCAAATGTCAACTTTTGAATACGAATTTGAATTTCGAATGTATTTGTAATTTAAAAAATTAAAATATTTTTGTGACAAAAATATGGATACTAATTCCGATTAAAATACTGAAAAATATGAATATAATTGCCGATTTGAATTTGAATACTGATTCCGATGTTACAACCTTGGTTTTTATTACAATTGCCGAAACCAAAAGGATTGGATTGCGTAGAAATAAAGGATACAAAAATTGGATGATTCAACTTACTATCTCTTTTCCTTCTTGTACTTCTTTCCCGGTTTGTCAATGAACGTTCCAAAGCCAAGGGTGTGGTCAACGGACATCGTAGCCAGCGCTTGCCGTAGGTCGTCGCTGGATTGGGTGAAATCATATATTTTTTTCTCAATCCAGTCCGTACTCCATATAAGATAGTAGACATCCAGGGGAATGTGACGGACTCTGAAGGTCACGGAAACGTTTTTCAGCTGTCCGGGACAGAGTGGAATTTGAATTGGGATGGAAGATCGAGAACAAGTGGACGACCCGGGGCAAGGCTCCGCCTTTGCTTTTGGCGCACAATCGCAGCTATTGATAGGATTTTCCAGAACTTCGATTTTCTTAGTTAACAGTTCAATGCCCGACTTAAATTCTTTACATTCTTCCGCCGGACTTTGTGCTGAAATAATATTACTTACGTTTAGTAAAAATTTTATGGAATAGCGAATAAATTGGACAAAAGCAGAGCAGCTTCGCTGCAAATTCTAATGGGATTATGTGATTGATTGCATTTTAATGGACTCATAACTTGCCTGAATCGTCACTGGCTTGTGCCCAGACTTGACTGGATTGACTGGCGATGCCTCCAAGGCAGAGGACGAGAAAGGACGCGAGCCTCCAGTTCATTATGGAGTGTTCGGGATGAAAAGAATTAAATGTAAAATGTAATTGTTTATTGGGGTCGAAAAATTTGGTAGATCTATTTTCCAATTTAAACGAAGCACATTTAAATCTAACCTCAATGATCCACCTTTATACGCTTTATACGGCAGAGAATTAATTAATCGGCCGTAAATTTGAGAATAAGTAAACATCAAGTTAAACAATTACAAAATTAGTATCCTGTCGCGTTGGAGAATTCTTTATGTCAAATGGATGGGGTCGACCGTACAAATTTGCGTTGATGAGCAACGAAGCACAAGAGGTGAAAATGCGTTCAATATATGCACGTTTATGAAGGCATTTATAGAAAATAGAAATCTCCTTCGCCTTCACGCAAATAGAATGTCAAGGAACTGGAGATGAAATTCAAAACTTATTCTTAGGAAATGGCAATTGTATTTTATTAGTAAAAAAAAGCTCAGAATTCATTGAAAGTCAAAACTGATTCTCAAGAAATGTCAATTGTATTTTATTAGTAAAATAAATTGGCTAAGAATTCATGCTTGACGGTATAATCTTGTGATTTTGACCATATTATTTAATGCACTTGACCTGCCTTGTGACCTCGTCGCCGTTGATACATTTAAACATGTAACGGTTAACATATACATAACTGCTAACGCAAGAGTCATGTGATTCATACTGTTTGCTATATTAGTATATGTATACATATAATTCATTCACGAAATTTTTTTATTACTGTATGTGTAGATGTGTATTTTGTTGAAGATTTTATTCGATCGACATTTGACTCCCATGCTGGACATTAAAGTCCATATACATAGGTATATACACAAGAGAGAGGACATAATAATGGATTTTGTACATCTTTTTTATCCTCTTTTTTATTGATTTCATTTCTTGAGAAATAAAAATAAAAGGTTCCTGCGCAAAACGTTACACCGAGAATGTGTAAATTGTTGAATAAGAGCAAGAGAATTTGTACAAATGCAAAATTTGCAAAAAATGAATTTTTTGGGGGTTTACTCCTGTGCTAAATACAAATTGTACGTTTGAATTGGATCATTTTTGTGTGGAAGAAAGCGGCTGTTAATGTGTTAATTCAGCGAGTTTCAAACGAATTTAAATGTAACATGGAAATTAGCCCAAAATTTTACTTCATTTTGTATGAATGCTTCTATTAAAATTGTACATACTGCAATTTGTTTTCACTACCCCGAACGGGAATTCAACGTTAAATAAAAAATATAGGTATGTGAAATGTTGAATATGTGCGAAGATGATCACTTTAGATATCTGAATGCTTGATCTCTCAAATTGCAAGTTGCAAGATTTAGACAATGGAGGAAATCGTGGTAAATTGAATATGTATGTATATGAATTAGATTTTCCATTCCATTAGTGTATATATGGCCTTCGGAGAAAAACAAGTCTAATTTCGTAACTTTCTCTTGGATTTGAGACTCGATTGAATTCCATAAGGAATAAAGGACATGAAAAAGCCTTTAGAGTAATTTGGCTTATATATACATACATGTATTACCTATGGATATACAGATATACAGAGTGAGCTGTTGTCTTAGTTTGTAACTGCCATGATGGAGAGATGGGGAGAATCAACTTACACCACGAATTATCCTGGAAGTTTCCATGCAAATTCAACGGCCTGGAGGGAGGAATTGGAGCTGAAAGAAACTAATTATCACGAAGCCGGAGCTTTTCTCTACAAAAGCCCGAACCCATTAGGAATAGGGGTAGGTTAGGGATGAAAGAACGGATTAGGAGTATTCTATAGCGATAGCCATTCCAAACATCCAACGAGAATCTCTTTTGTTCCTCACAGCTTTTAACACCACGTCCTACACGACCTGAGTTCAAAGAGGATTTTGGAAGGCGATTGAGTCACACAAAGCCGACTTGGTTTAATGCCTTCTCGTCCTATAATTACTGCCTCAGTGCAAACGCTGAAACGAGGGTGGTGAGAAGAAAATTTATAGCATATATAATAATTATTATTTGCGAGAAGATTCTTCGTCCATCCATGAAAGGGCCTGGAAACACTGATTAGAAGAGGACAACAAACGGTTGAATGAAAACAAATGGGAAGGAACAATGCGCTCTTCAACATCAATCACTTTAATTAAGTAGATTTTGATTACATTTACCCTTGTTTAAAATAAGTAGATATATGTACATATGTACATACACAGGTATATATTTATCAAATAGTATTTTTAATAATTGTAAGTGAAGTTGTGCAGTAACGTAATCTAATACGCTTCATTTTGACCAATTCTTTATCGAAAAAAGTCAGACGGGAAAGAAATAATGAGTCTGATTTTAAATAGTGCTGTTGGCTTCACCATTTACAACAACAATTATCACAATCACAACCGCTTTAAAGCACTTTATAATCTAACACGTCTCAAACATAAAAATGACAACCAAATGGAAGTCTTTCCAAATCGTGAGCTAAATGCCATCAGCAAAAAATATAATCGAAAATCGTTTAGTCTCATTGAATAAGTATTAACATTAAAAAACGTAAAACGACTCTGACAACCTGTTGAATAATTTAAAACAATGATGTCTTTTCAATACACACGAATAAACTAAGAAGAAGGCATGTAATGACATCTACAAAAATAACATGAACTCCCACAAACATCAAGTAATAACCTAAAATATCCAAGGTCCCAAAGAGCGTTCAGACCGCTTTCCCTGAACCAACTTCAATAGTGTAATCATTATGCCGAATAGCTTCTAGATTTAGCTTCCAAATTTTTGTGTTATAGGGTGAACCCAAATAAGCAACTTTTCCCGTATGATCGAGAGAAATTTCGCTGATGTGAGATACCTACGAAAAAGAATCAGAAAGTCACCTTATTAAAAGAGAGTAATTCAAGCAAACGGACGCGTTGATAACATCTAGTTCCAGCATTTAATTAAAACAAATATAACTCAATGAACTCACAGTACCCTTACAACGTTACAACTATTACTAAGAACGACAGTTTGAATCAACATTAAACTTACTTTCCCCGACGAGTCCTGCAAAGTACCCACTATTTCTCCTTGCGAATTAACTTCCAGAATAATTCCGTGCTTGGGAAGGATGCTGGCAATCGGCTCTAAATGTCCAACCTTGCAGCAAAGGATATAAAACTTCACTTTTATGTTTGCACCAGGCATATGTTTCAGATAAAAAAGAAAGCAGACAAGAATCAACTTGACCCCAAAGCTGTGAGACTCCCTTCCCACGAGCTTAATTAGAGCAATATTAATAACAATTTGCTTCCATGAAAAGTGCTATGAGATCATTTTGTTCTGATGGTGGTACGGCTACAAGATTGAGTTGATAGAGTCATAAAAACAGGAAGGTTAGGCAGAAAGAAAACACTTACGTAATACTTAGCCGTCTGGGTAAGCTGATTTGAAAAAATTGAGTTAACCAAACCCAATGTAGAGTCTATCATGCCTAGGAGCCTTGCTACAAACTTGCGTATCCAAGGAGAAGGAGCGAGTGCATCCAAAATCGAGAACTTCTGCTCCAACAAATAAAGAGGCATCATGTTAGTAAAAAGAATTATTTGTAGGGCTAATGAAAAAGCATTAAAATTGACCCAATTTTTTTTACGTCCTGTCTTTTAGGACAAGTTAGACAGTCGCTCACGTTGCACACACTGTAACGCAAAAATTATTGCGCGTCCTAAGCGAAAAATATGTTGACCCATAGGCAAACATGGACATACAGCTTACATGTACACAAACATTTTTCTTTTTTTATACTAGCCCATCAAACATGAACATTCATTCATTTTGTGTGTGTTTTTGTTGTATTTCAATGCTTTCAAGAAAACTCTTACCTCTGCATATCGTGGGGCAATGAGGCTAATAAAAAAGCCTCCACGTCCATTTGATCGAATATTGTCCGGAGAACCGGGAAGACCATCAATAAAAATTTCTTTTTCGCCAGCCCTTGCCCCTGCGATGTAATATCTGCATCAAAAACAACAATAAAAATAATTAAAATTATTCCAGTGAGCAAAGCATTACTCTAACATATTGACACAGTATGCCTGAAATAGATATTTTATACACGAAGTCACCATTACGTAATACTATCCAGCAGACACTAGAACGAGAAAGTTTAGTGTCTTTGTTTAGTGCAATGTAGTTTTAGGGTGAATTCTACATCTAAAAAACAAAAGACGCACCTCCAAACCCGGTATCTGGCCGTCTCCGAGACTAGTACGCTCGATTCATCTGGGAAAAGTTGAACTCCATTTGAAAAGTGTAAATCTTTCATGAGAACTGCAACCTTTTTCGTCGCAGGATCATATCTCAGGAATCTGCAAAAAGTAAAAACGCAATTCATTATCAATTATCACACACCCGAAGCTGAAAAAATTGTTGATCCAGAAACGAAATTCATCATTCACTTCACAGTTTTTTGTATTCAAAATTACTATTGTTAGTGCTTTTATTTTTTTATACATTTCTTTTGTATGTATAACGAATTGGAATTGGAACAATATACACAATAGGAACACAATCGTATCATTTAATGAATTTTTATTTGTCTTTATCTAAGCTAATGTTTAAAATTTGTATAATTATATTTAATATTTATTATTTATACTTTTACATTATAATAATTATGATTGTGCATTATATACGCCACTGACTTTTATCACAAGCACAACGGTTCATGTAAAACGATCAAATAAATTAATAAAAGGTATGAAACATGGTGAGTAATAACTACCTGCCCGTGGGTTCCCCCAACAGTTCGTACAGCGTATCTTGCAGATGGAACTTGCTGGAATCCGTAAAATATACAACGCCAGATTTAGTTACATCTAAATCATTCGTGCACATTAAGTTCTGTCCATCAATCGTATCATTTGATGAAACCAAGACTTCTACTTTTTCTGAAAAAAAGAGCATTACATAAGCATGAGACAAACGTTTTTCAACATGTAAAATTTTCTGAGCATAAAACAAAAAAAATTAAAAAAAACATGATATCCTACTTTTGTCCACATCAACTTTGAAAAGTCCGTAGTAGGCGTCCGCAACAATCAGATGCCCATGAACATCGAATCTCATGCCCAATGGCCGACCGCAGCGACTTTCTTCGACTTTACCTTCTGTATGTCAGAAAGAGGAATAAAAGAATAAATATAGCAAATATTTTTCATCTCTATACTTTCAATTTAAAAAAAACTTTGCAAAGTTTATTAGTTTATACATGAGTTCCGTTAGGTTCTAGGTTCTTACATTTTCTCACACTATTATCTCCTAAATATTTGACACAAACTTCGGGTAACACAGGTGTTCCGCGGACAAAGAACAGAATGTAGGAAGAATATATTTCTACGTTTGAAAATCGCTTTTCTTTTGCGTATAAGAACGATATAGCTTAAAAGGATATCTGGTCGCGGACCGATTCTCCTTACTGATTACTGCTATTGAAAAGAAGCAAGGGCGGAGCTAATGGAAAAGATTAGCTGGCAGTTGGCACTCCAAACTCCCACAAGATATGTGCATACAGAATCAACGCTGGTGGAAAGTACCAATGCACCAGCGAGACGTTTCACCTTTCACCAGCGTTGGGCCATTGGGATACAAGAATATAGGTATGTACTATGTACCTGCTCTAAAATTGCTCATAAGCTCCATATACAGCTTCTCCCTTGGAAGACGTTCAATCCATCATTTTTATAAAAAGTGATACTCACGCGTGATACCTATAGATATATATTTAATGATTACTGATACGTAAGTACATCCCGCCAAATTTTTAATGTCATAAAACAACACGGCACTCAGCCCTATTTACACTTCCTAAAACCACCAACTATCAATTAACCATCCAACCCCATTTTCACACATTTAAATAACGAGTAACTACAAATACAAATGCTGTAAGACTGTAAGTGGTCGTTATACAAAATTCAAAATGTTTGATAATTCATATTGTAATTCAATAAAATATTGTGCTTTTTCTGTATTATCCATAATAAAAATGTAACATTCGCAAATGCAAATAATAGCAAAAATCGTACCGCAGCGCATTCCGAATTTGGCCACTTTATCGATTTGAGTTGAACCCGCTTTTACACGAATGACCTCACCACCAATGATTCCAGTATACAAGTAATGCCCTCTGACCGCAATAGACTCGGGCCCGAGAATCATATCACTGATGAGTGCGTCAGCATTAGCCAATTTGGTGTTTCTTGTGAGCCTTCCCTCTAATTTTCGAGCAGGGGTGAGTCTGAAATATCAAAAATGGTCATTGATTTCCATAAGTTAAAAAATTAGTATTTATTTCGGAGGCACGGACCATCCACAACCCCAACCAAACATTTTTCCAAACCAATTGTTCCCAAAAGAAAACACTTACTGGAACTTGGAGAATGACGTATGAGGAGGGAGCCCTGGGAGGAGAACAATGAGAAGGAAAAAGACGAACATATCCAGGACGACCCGGCCCAATATTTTCATCAATTTTGGCATCCCCATTTTTCCGTCGTTGATGATAAGCAACTTGTGGTACGAGTAGGGAAGGCAAGGCTAAAAAAAAAGCGTGGGAAAAATCACAATTTCTTTTAATCTAATATATACAAACAAGTAACCAATTTTAACAAAATTTTGGCATAAAAAGACGAATATCATAAAATGATATTCGCATAAAACTGCCAACAGGTCGAGCCTGAATTTCCTTACCTCAGCACCGAATATATCTTCAACATGAATTTGTGCCCTGTTTTTACAGATCCAAAAGCTTTCCCTTAAAATTTTAACGTTTTCAGAATTTTCAAAATCTATAGATAAAATACAAAAGTACGAAGTCCGTTGGGAGTTCCAAAGAAACGATATCAGACGAATATCCAAGAAAATGGCTTGCCACAGGAAAATCACACCACCTCATCCGGCGTAAACGTCACAGTTGTTGCAGACAAAATTGCTACAAACGGCTAGTTGTATAAAACATAAAACCACAAGAATCTGATGGCACGAGCTATTATCTCAGACTTCCCAGAATTATTTGTTTTAATGGCGTACTTATTTACCTTTTAATTGAGCTTTTAAATACAAAGTACAAAAAAGGGAGAGTTTCGGGGGATAATTTTTCCTTCCGTCAAAGGAAAATTCGAGACCGCCACGGCCGCCACGTGCTCTCGGACGGAGCGAAATTCAAATCCGACCCTTTTGTTTTTTTTTCGGGAATATGCATTTTTTGGCATTTGGATTGTACTGGCTTCGAGGACAATTCTCAATTCAGAAAACCATCTACAGTGCACCTGCACGGCATTTTATTTTTCCGTCTAAAAAAATGTCCGCATTTCCCCATTTTTTGATTTTTCAGTGAATTTTCAGTTCCCACAATTTTGAAATTCTAATTGTATATTACCTTTTAGTCACTTTCCGTTGACGCTACCATCCACAATTTTACCGTTTTGCAGTAAAATAAAATCAACAGTAAAGGACCCACCACAAAAAAAAAGCCAAACGACGCCTCGAGCAAGTTCAACTGCATATAAAACCGTTGATTTGTCAGTGCTTTTACCTTTTTTTTAAGTTCTTATTTTTAGTTGTGAAATACATAGTACTGTCTGTTGTGTGGTTGACATCTTTCACATGTGTTTTGTATGTACCGTGCATTTTTCATGAAGTATTTGTGGGAAGAATGTGTCGGCTAAAGCATATTTTTTGTGCTTGAAGTGTCATTGTAAAAGTTGTACACAGTGTATGGTATGGATATTGTCGTTTATTGCCTATAATTTGCTTTGTTGGAGTTTAAACATCCGATAGAAGAGTGTCAACACGAGAGAATCGATTCTCGACTTTGATGGTTTGTATAAGTTATAGAATAGTCAGTTTTTACGGGCTTTGGTGATGTGTCACCAGAAGCTGACGTGGGATCGCTGCTGTGAGCAAAAAAATGTCGACTGAATGTTAGGAAAGTGAGTAAATGTAGGTTAAATTATTATTGTTCAGTTATTCAATTGGAGATTACAAGGGGGTCGTTTAGCAATACGTCAACACAATCCTGCCAAAAATGGAAGAGGCCGTGTCGCAAATGAAGAATGCAATTACCGTGGGGAGGACGGACGTTATCAATACAGTATTAGAAGGTTGTATGAAACGTAAGTTGAAGCAAAAAAAAAAAAGTTTACTGTCACTTCCAGCAATAATTACTTCCATCCGTGTGTATTTGTACAAAGAGGAGCGTCGTGCTTCATTTATTACCTGCTCAAAGCTTTTATCTGGATTTTACAGTTTAGGATTTTCCTTATATTTACTGTTTCAAATGAGTATTATATAAAGGGGTAATAGCCTATAAACAGATCAAATAAGATTACATTTGACACAGGCTTTATTTATTGTATTCGCAGTTATCATGCAATACAATGTATTCTTAATTATTTCGGCGAGATACTAGGATTATTATAGAGGATTCAGGTGATACTAATGTATGTAATTTATGTGATTTATGTTTAGTGGGACAGCCTGGGATTGAGTTAAAGGAGAAGATTTTGTCCGAGCAGACGATTCCCGAAGGGACATTTTTACATTTGGCCACTAAACTCGGTCTTCAGGACGTCGTTCGTGCACTTCTAATTGCTGGAGCCAATCCATTGACTGAGAACAAGGATGGTGAAAATCCATTTGAAATAGCACATTCTGAAAATATACAACAAGTGTATGTGGAAGAACTCCTTCGTGCTACTGCTGCTTCAAAGTATGCTTTGTATTAATTGGGGGAGAAAGTTTTAATGTAACTAATTATTAAATTAGTGTGTTATTCTATTTAATAACTTTTAATCGTTATACAAATATTTCAGTATCAGCCGAATGGATCTGTTAATTCGAGCAGGATTGGATCCTAATTCCTGGGATTGTGATGAGAAGAGAAATTCAGTTCTCCATTGGGCGGTATCATTTGCTAACGCCGAAACGATCGCATTTTTAATTGGTAAATATAGATATGTATATGCGAGTGATACGTTTTTCATACGTGAACACTGTTTCTGAAAAATATTAGAAAAATTGTTAACTGTGTACAATTGATTTGATTACAGAAAATGGAGCTGAGGTGAACTGTGAAACTAAAGATGGCGTCACTCCATTGCATGATGCTGTCGATCGTGGAGATCTTGAAATAGTTGAAATATTGCTGAAAAACAACGCTTCACCTCTAATAAAGGCTGAAAAAGGGTAGGGGATTTTTCATTAACTCAAGGTTTAAGTTAGTCCTCAAAAATGGTAACTTATGTTTTATAATTCGCTGAAACAAAAGTTAGACCTGAATCATTTTTACTTAGTATCTTAGGAAATACGGTGTTCTTATTACGAAATGTTTGTGTGCAGAAAATTCGCGGATCAATCACCTTTAGACCTGGCATCTCAAAAGCCTGAAATTTTTTCTCTGATGAGCCACTTTTTAGCAGCCCAGTTTAAAAACAAGACTAAGCGTTCATCAATGGAATCTATTTACACAAACGGACCTGAAAGTCCATTTTTACCCAAAGAACCTTTTCATTCACCGACAGAATTGCATCCTTCCGGTTACGGTGATTACGTGCACATTCACAATGGATTCAATTCTGTACGTTTTTTGCTACTCTTAACATTTAGTCTGCGACTAGATTTTAATGAATTGAATTTTGAAGTATTTTTGCGTATGGGTAATTGGCAAGTTAAATGGGAATGTTTCACAAAGGTTTTGTTTTCAGTCTCTAGAAAATGTCGTTCGGAGTTTGGGATTGAAAGCTCCGATACAACCCATTGTTACAGACGCTTCCCTAAGCCTACTGTGGCCCCAACCAAAGAGCCTTCATCAACTTGAAGGTCTGCATTTCCGCCCAGATAAAACACTTCATGTTTCTGTTGTTCGGACCAATGAATCAGTTCATCGGTAAGTTCGACCTACGGTATTGGTACATTTACAACTTTTACGCTTTTGAATTGAAGAAAATGATGTTGGAAATGTGGTTAATTTTAAGATTATTCACGTTTTCCTGTATGTATATATGTGTCAACTGCACATATGATTAAATTAAGCTTAGTACTTATTTTCATGCACTTCAATTTGTTCAGGAAAAATGTAACTATTCGGTTAGAATGTAATATTTAGTTTATTGTTGTTGAGCAGGCAGTCCATAAACAAAAGACATGCCATGCTTATTTCCGATTTTCGTACTCTTCGTTCTTATAACATTTCGTTTGGTGATTTTACTAGAATTTTGGACGTGTTCAGCATTCACAAAGATGTGTTCGAAAGTCTAGGGTTTGATGTGGTTGCACAACAAGTCGAGGGATTCCTGGGTTTCAGTGAGAATAATGCTTGCAATCATTCTAGTCACATCCAGTGCTCCATCAATTCTGACATTCTTCATATGCCTCAGTCTTATAGACTTCACATCTCCAGCCAAAAGGTAGGTCTGAAACATAGTCACGATTTTGATGAAGTATCATCCCAAGAGTCGAAAACATTTTGTACGAAATGGCTTTTTTATAATGCTTTGCTTCAAAAGACTCGAGCAGTAATAATTATTGGAGGATCATCCTCAAGTAAAGAAAGAATCGCTTTTCATCCAAACTTCTTTTTCGGAAGGTTTTTTGCTGAATGAGAAGTGATTTTTCTAGGCGACGACAAAAGAATTTCAACAACTATTCATATACCTATTCGTGCATGTTTTCTTACATATACCCGTTTGTTTCTCCTCAGGTGCGGATAATAGCATCGGATTTACAGGGTCTCAACTACGCAATCTGCACGCTCCTCCAGCTCCTTACGCTCTACTCGCATAAGAATGACTCCCCAACTGGGGTTCCTCCCCTGATCATCAATGATCATCCAAGCCTGCAACATCGTGCCGTCTTTATTGATGTTTCCCAAGAGCGTATTCCAACCATTGTAAGTATTGTTCGTATGGAGTATTAGGCGTACTTTCGCAATATGATTTTCTAAACCGCTTCCAGAATTGTCAAACGCTTGATTCTCGATATGTGTGTGTGTGTAGGTATGTATTATAAGTATTTGAAGTAAACAGCTCTTCATTACCTGCAACTATGTGCATATATGTATAGTACTTGTACTGTTTGCAAAGGAAAGAAGTGGTTGCCGTCTTTGCGTCTTATTGAATATTATGAAGAAATAATTTTATTTGACGTCGTTTTTCTTGTGAAATAGGAAAGCCTTTTTGAGCTAATCAAATTGTACTCCTTGCTGAAAATCAATTTTCTTCACTTGCATACGCGCTTCGATAAAAGTGGGACCTTAATTTCGTATACTAAAGGGTAACTCCATTGTTTGTTTACATTTTTCTTTGTGCGTTCTGTTAGTAGATATTTGATTTTGTGAGAGGTATATAATCTACGCAACATTGGAGTGAATATTTATAATTACATGAACTGATCGTGTTTTTACAGAGAAATAGTTGCTATTGATCGGCATTGCATTGATTGCGGAATAACCTTAGTACCTGCAATTGATGTGGTTTCCGGAATTTCCGCAGCAGAATACATGCAATATATTAAGCCTGCAGTGCAAAGTCTTCTCCCTTGTTTTGCATCTACAAAGTATGTTGTTGTTGTATTACTTGATTACCTGGGCTGAATTTCCTACTTTCCTAATATACGTACATATAATGTATTGTATATACCTACATATATACTATTTATTTTTTGTATTACCAAGGTACGTCCACGTGG
>JAQGBT010002752.1:0-22545 GCA_034698585.1 Disparrhopalites patrizii | reverse complement strand
ATAACAGAAATACGTAAAAAGAGAGAGACAGGCAGAGAAAGAGAGAAATAAATAAAAGAGAGAGAAAGGCAGAGAAAGAGAGAAATAACAGAAATAAATAAAAAGAGAGAGACAGGCAGAGAAAGAGATAAATAACAGAAATACGTAAAAAGAGAGAGACAGGCAGAGAAAGAGAGAAATAAATAAAAGAGAGAGAAAGGCAGAGAAATAGAGAAATAACTGAAATAAATAAAAAGAGTGCGAAAGAGGGAGAAATTCAGAGAAAGGGAGGTGAATAGACAAAAAGAGACAAGAGAGAAGGAGGTAAGGAGAGAAATACAGAGAAATAAGAGAAAGGGAGCGTAAAACAGGGAAATAGAGAGAAAGAAAGAGAGGGAGACGAAGAGAGACAGAGAGAGATACATATAAAATAGAAGAATAGAGAAATAGAGAGAAAGAGCGAGCGAGATAGCCAGAGAAAGACGACGAAAGGAAAGATGGATAAAAAAGTTGAACAAGGTGTAGAGAAGAATTCAGGATGAAGGAATATGAGCCTCTTAGCTCTGTGTTATTAGCCATATACACACGTACATACATATGTATATCTTCCGTGCGGTATAGGCAACCTCTCCCACGTGAACGCCCTGGCCCTTTTTCCTCTTCCGTAGCCCATATCCCCCGTCACCTTAAAAGCTCATCAAGTGGCATAAGATTCTTTTTACTTCTTTTCTTTGCTTTCACTTCCACCCTATTCTTGGTGATTTCTCCTCGTCTTATTTCTTCTTTCATGACGGCTCCGATTCTTTCTCTGTCTCATTTTCATATTTTTTATTCATTGTTTCCTCCACTTATTCCTGTGATTTTCCTTCTATTTAAGTACTGATCCACCGTGATTTCTGTTTTATTCAAAGCTCGTTATTGTACTTATTTTATTTCATAGTATCTATCCAATTTTACAGTTTCTTTCTCTCTCATTTACTTTTATTTTAGCGTTCCTACTGTCCGTGTTCATTTTCTATTTTTGGTTATAATTCATCCATCCGTTTTTTCTGTTTTCTTTTTCTCTTTGATTCCTATCTATTTCTGGTTATGTATCTCCTTTCCTTTTTATATTTCACGTTCTTTGCTTTCCCTTGGTTTGGGGGGTTTCGTTTTGTTTCTTTTGTTGTCTTGAATTTCTCTCGTCGTTTGATTCTTTCCCTGCTTTCTTCTTCTTGCCGTACCTTGTATTTCTCTCTTGCTTTGTTTCCTGTCTTTGTCTCTGTTTAACGTTTCCTCAGCTCTTATACGTTAATTGTTTCCTTTTATTTCCCTTACCGATTTTGTATTGATTGATTTTGTGCGTTTCCTTGCTTTCCAGGATAGGTGTGTTTTCCCTCTATATATTGCTATGTACTCTTTCTTTATATGTTCTAAAATCTTTCATTGCTTCCAGACTTCGCCATCCAAAATCTTGCCCCCCCCTGACTTGAATCGTTTTGAGAATTTCTCCATTTCACTTCGCCATTAAATAGAGCAGTTTTTCCGCCTTTACCTTATCCACTAGCTCGCCGATTAAACTGAATTTCCTCGTTTTAATATGCACCTCTCTTTCCCTTTCCAAAGAAAAAATCCCCTTTGTTCCCCGCCTCCCGTGCATGACCATTGAGAGTCCTCAAAGTAATTATCCATAATTTACTTCACCCCTTAACTCTTTCACAAAGAAGGGGAAAGGACAGTTTCCTCCACGTGTTTCTCATACACAGTATACTGGATGAGTCTTCTATACTCTTGGAATCCTGAAGGATAAAGGCCATGCCCGTGATAATGAACCAGGCACTTATCCCATAGAAAAGTTACTATTCCTTCACACGTATAATACATACATATATTACGTAGGACAAGCCAAAGTGTACAAATTCCACCAGGGAATTTCTGCTTCCTTTCTTTTTCTTTCAGGAACTTAAAAGAAGGCTGAAAGCCAAGGTTGGAAATTTTGAAATGTGATTGAGTTACTATTCCACCATTATTATGAGTCCTTTTTTTTATCCTGGGGAGGAGAGAGGGAAGAATGAATTAGTAATTGGATGATTATAATTATTATAACAATTATTACTATTATCACCCCTCCACAGATTTTCTCCTTTCTTTTCGAGCAGTTCCCTCCCTTTTAAAATGGCCACATTAGGAGCAAGAGAGAGAGAGAGAGAGAAAAAAAGGAATAAAAGTGAAAGAGAATGTTTAGCGCTTGGTCCTCACAAGAAATTTATGGACCTCTTCAACTCCATTTATTCCCTTTTTTTTTCGTGTAGCCCATATTCCTTATTACATTGTAGTACCTTGTGCACATGGAGGCACGCAGAGGAGTAATGACTTGCTCCTCTTCCCCTCTTTCTCGTCACCTCCCCCGCCTTTCCCCCGTGTTGATGACTGAGCCCTTTAAGAGCGTCTCCATATAATTAATCCCAAAAGCACATCCCACCCTCCCCCTCCCATATGTACACAAATAATTATTATGATAGAAGTACAACCCCGTACAATGTATCCCTTCTCCAGAGGATATCTCCTGGAGATTTCTACAGAAGAATTTTTTACAGAAAACCATTTCTCCAGTAGAACAAACTCCTTGTATATTAGTTATAGGCAAAAAGGGTGCGGTATATAGGCTGTTACGACCAAAAAATGTTAAAGGGGGATGTTCATGCAAAACAAGGGAAATATATGTACGTACACATACATATGTAGATGGAGACGGTGTAAACATTGTAAAAGGCTCATTTGTGTGGGTAATTATTAGCTGATTCTCCCAACTGCTTCTCTCTCCCCACGCTTTAGATTGCACATTAAGATTCCAGAGGAAACTGTTTATGGCCAGGAGAGATGAGAGAGAGAGAGAGAGAAAGCGAGAAAGTAGTGAGAGAGAGGAGAGAGTGAGACGGAAAGAGAGAGAAAGGAAGAAGAACCTTTATTTTTCTCCCTCTCCATATGTACTCCCTGTATCCGTATATGAACGTAATTTATGTATCGTAATAATAATGGTGCTAATAGATAAATTACTACATGTGCTGGCTGCCCTTTTATTTCCAAGATAATTTTATGTGCAATACAAACGAATAGGTCCTAACATGCTTTTTTTTAAAGGCGGAGGAGGAGCTTTTACTACTGAAACATAACATTATCCCTGGATTTTATGGGTTACGTTAAGCTTTATGTCGGAGGATGTTTTTTAATATAATAATTTGCAAAAAAAAAAAAAATGTAACACAAGAAAGATGAGCATGCGGGTAGGGAGAGGAGGAGGATGGGATTTTAATGCGTTCAAAAATTTATATCCTGTAATCCTCGCAAAAAAAAGGTATTGACATACTCTGAGATTATGAACTGGCCATATAAATAATAATGGAAGCTACTATCCATTGAACTAACGTCATTAATAATTGGTCGGGATCATTACATCATTACGATATTCACACACAAATGAATAATTATCATTAGTGCCTGGATATACATAAGAATCGTGGAAATGCATGGAAGGATTAAAATTGGAGTTACCTGGAATTAATTACAGCTTCATGGATACAATAAATACTTTCTCCCCAGGAATCCCCAGGGATTCCCGAGGGGGAAAGGGTAATTAAATGTAATGAAAGGTCCAAGGTTGAATATCTCCGTTCTTTGGGGTCAAACGGATATAATTTATTTTATGGAATGGTTTATGGCTCAAATGGCTCAAATGAAGGTGAAAGTGGGGGGGGGGGGGGAATGTTGCAAGCGGTATCCTTCAAGGAAATGCAAGTAACAGAAATTCTAAATTAGAAATAATGTTACCCTTTCCCCCCGCTAAATCACCAGCCATTTCGAGGGTAAATAAATGTCAAACGGTTTCTCCGCCTATACAGAATTTGCTTATAACATGCCAAACAAAGTTCCTTGAAACTCCCCGTCAGCTGTTATTTTTTGAAACAGAATCACAACTTGGATATAGTGGGGAAAGTGATGCTGAAGGAGTGAAAGAGGGAGAGAGAGAAGAGAAAATAGAAAGCATGGATTTGGAGAAAGAGAACAGGGGAAAGTATAAGTTTTTACCACTTGACAAGCACTTAACCATTTTCAACCTTAAGAAGTAGTGAAGAGAGGAAGAGAGAGAATAAAATCCCCCAAAGGGGCACTCCTTCGCCTTTCATTAGTTTCATCGCTTTCGCCTCATCTCCCTACGTATTCTGTAGCTTTCTACCTTTCTCTTGCTTATAAGGTCGTGTATATGTGGGTACATATGTATGTAGGACTTGTACGTACATTCACATGCTTATCACGTGTCGAAAATACACTGAAAGGGAGAGGTGAGAGGAAAATGAAGGGAGAGGCTGAAGAAGAACAAGTGGCAATTTTAACAAAGTATTATTATTGAGAGTGACTTTCACTTTCCTTATTTTGCCCACTTTATGCGGCGGGCAAATTTCCATGGAAACACACGCGGAATGGAGAGGGCTTTAAATATATTTGAGGAAATGAACTCGTCATTCATTCTTTTCCAAGTTTTTCCCCCGTTTTCTGTTGTCAATATTCAAACTTCAATACTCTCCTTTTTACTTTCTCCGCTTTCACTCTATGCTATTTCTTATTATTTTCCCCGGATTTTATTTACCTGATGAAATTGTTTCTAAGCATAATAAAAATTTGTTGTATATGCGACTTTCTTATTTAAGTTTATTTGATTATATTTATTTAGTAGTTCAATTGCTTATATTTATTTAGTAGTTTATTTGATTATATTTATTTAGTAGTTTATTTGATTATATTTATTTAGTATAGTTTAATTGCTTATATTTATTTAGTAGTTTATTTGATTATATTTATTTAGTAGTTTTATTTATTTATATGTTTATCTTATTATTAGTAGTTTATTTTAATTATTAAATAATAATATTTATTAACTAAATATTTTTGTTTCATCTAGTCATTTGGGACTATTTGCGTTTCCATCATCCAATACTTTCTCCAATATAGACTTAGCTAATGCATTTTATTAAAATATCTTAAAATAATTTGTATTGTTTAAAAACCATTAATTTCTTCTTAAAGATTGTGCGGAATAAGTATAATTTTCGGAGCCAGATATTTGTGGATGTTTATAGCCTCATTTATACTTCAGTTAGAAATTCCCGTTTTTGCTGAGCAAGTCGTTATTAAAAATGAATTTTTGAAAAGGGAAACACAATTCCTAATTTGTTTTTATTTTCCATACTGAGCATATGCTCCGGGCTGTCTTTCCCACTACTATACAAGCATCAGTGTTTTGATTTCACTCATGTGTATTTATTTCCGTCCGCTATTAATATATTTGCAAGGTCCACTTTTTCTCTTGTTCCCCATTCCGCCCACTATTTTGCATTTTGTTCTCTCAAAGGTTGCGGCAGAAGTGGATAGGAACAAGTGAGAGAATTTGTGGGAGAGAATGAGAGAGAGAATGAAAGGAGAAAAGGAATGGAAGAGAGTCAAAGACCTTTTACATAATAATTGGGTGTATAAGCGTAAGCGAATTTTCCCGTTCTCGTAGGACCAGCAACCACGAGTGCGGGAAGGTCTCTATGAAATTGCTCATGGTTTAAAACTAATTGGAAGTCGGAGTACTCCAGAAAAGTTGTATGGGCTCAGGGTCTCCTAGTGGTTTTCCAAGAGAGAAGGAGAGGGAGAGAGAAAGTACGAGAGGGAAATTGAGAATAAAGTGGTAGGGAGGCATTTTCAAAGCAAAATTTTCAATGAAGGCTTAACTCTCCTTTCAAGTCTGTGGAAGGAGCATATTTCGTGATAATCGTGTGAAATTTCCCAGTGTGTTCTCTCTTATATGAAGTGAAAGTGAGAGTGGTATCAAGTACGGAATAAGAGAAATGGAGGGAGAAAGTGGGAGAAAAGAGAAAATAAAAGGGAATGAAATGGAGAAAGAGAGCAAAAGACGACACTTTGGTGGTGGAATATGCTGAGGCATCAGCCTTCCTAAGGGCATGACTACCAAAGAGAGAGAGAGAGAGAGAGAGAGAGAGAAAGAGAGAGAGAGACTACATTTACTGCATAGATTGATGGGGACAAGACTACAGCAGTTTGCTTTCTCCACTAGATTCCACTCCTACTTTAAAGGCTAAAATGCAAGAAGCTTTTCACAGAACGTTCCTCTGTTTCTCCCTCTCTTTTCATTTCCTTTTTAAAACCCTCCCTTCCATTTCTTTTACGTCCTCCACTCTAATTCTTTTCAAAGAAAAATGAAGATGAGAAACATGCTTTATTTTGCAAAACATTTTGCGCTTTTATGTGGAACCGGGCATTTTAGGGGCCAATGTTGGTGCAACATGTCCTGGGAGGGAGGGGAAGCTTTCAAAAATTGAGAAATACAAATTGAGCACAGAGGACTTTCTACGCATTCGCTCCCGTTGCGGTTGCTACTGTTTCTGGTACTTGAACCTTTCCCTCCTTCTTTGAATGACTCTGCATTACCATCATCATTACTATCATCGGCAGTCTCATATCTACTGTAGCTTGGTAGGGATGAAACGTGACGCGAGGCGGATGCGATGGAGATACATAGGAAGAAACGAAGAGAGCGGCATGAGAAATTCGAGGAAAGAAAGACAAACATTAGAGACAAATCCAAGGCCAGAAAGAGAAAGTTAGAAAAAAGAAAGTGAATAATAAAAGGGAAATCAAAAGAAGGTGAATAATAAAAGGGAAATCAAAATAAGGAGAATCATACGAAAGAAAAAATTAGCAAGAAAGAAAGTAAAATAAATCCAGTAGCAAGAGCAAAATCAAAAGATCTAGAATAGCAAGAGAGAAATTTCAAAATAATACGCCAAAGAAGAATATGCAAGAGGGAAATTCAAACAAAAGAAATATAAAAACAAGAGACAGGTTCACAGAAAGAAAGAGACAACCGAGAAATTTGCAGAAAGAAAGAAAAAAGCAAGAGCGAGAATTACGGAAAGAAAGCCAAAAACAAGAGAGTGAATTACGGAAAGAAAGACAAGAGCAAGAAAGATGTTTACAGATAGAAATACATTGATAAAAATGCAGTTTAAAAGCAAAATAGGAGAGAAAATGGCAAAAATAGAGAAAGCAAAAGATAAACAGAAGATTGAAACCAAGATGTAAGAAAAGCGTAGTACAAAAATAAAGATAGGAGGCAGGACAACAGAAAGAGAAAGGGGAAAAATAAAACAGAGAGACAGGAGAGGAATTTAAGAGAAAACGCCTGAGAGGCATGAGAAGAATTTGGGAGCGAAAATGGCAAGAGAGGGTTAAAAAATACACGAAGGGCGAGTGAGAGAGAAAAGGACGTGTTGAAAGGGGAAGTGTGGTAAAAAGTAACAAGGGTAAATGGAAAGAAAGCCATAGACAGAGTAAGGCCATTTGGGGCTTTGGGGATTGCGTACGAATGCGTATTTTATGCGTGTGTATGTACTTTGAAAAGACAGAATCTGCTCATTTTATTGACATGATGAGCTTAGCAAAGCTTTTTAAGTTTACTCTCCCTGAAAATGATGGACTGGCAATCGCTGTTTGTATGCAACCGTCCGTATGTATCCAAAGGAAATGTGTATATATCCCATCCACTTCTATAGACACGTATACGGCACATGTCACTTTTTGAATGCCACTATAAAGGCAGGGGAAAAGCCCATGGAGAGGGCACAAACCCGCCTTTTATACGTGTTAAGATTGTTGAGGATATTAGGATTTTGACTGCTGTCAGATGTGACATGAAATAGAGAAAAAAGGGAAATATTAATAAAGGATACTAAAGACAGTATGAAAGATGATCCCAATCCTCTAAGGTGTATGAAAAAGTATATAAAAAATGAACTTACCTGAACGGACTAATAGAAAAATAATTCAAGTACAGAATGATTGCTGTTTGAAAATTACAAGTTTATAATTAACTATCAAATATGTAATAATTATCGAAATCATTCTGTACAATTCCGTCCTTGTGCTGGTCTGAGGGTCCCATTCAAGAATAATCCGATATTCCTTTTGTCAAACCTTTCAGTGGTCGTCCCCTCGTTTTGTAGGTCTCCAGAAAAAAAAAATGAGAATGCAGCTCCCCCTTAAATCTGATCCAGAAGGGTTACGATATACAGTGAAGAAGTAGGAAAAAAAAGTTTTTGTTCCTTGTTGTCGGAACTACTCGATCAAGCTAGGGGAAAAAATAATTGCTTTTATTATGTATCTCCGTCTCCATATTTCCCTTATCAGTCCTAACTATTAAGATCCGCCTCCTCCTCTCGAAGAGGAAGAGAAAAAAATCTTTATTTTTTTATACATATAGTTTTTTTTATATATCGTTTTTTATATATAGTTTTTTATATATAGTTTATTTCATGTTCCTCCCCATTTCCTCCTTTCTAGCTCGTACCATCGTCTTTCTTTTTTTTTTTACAAGATTTCTCCCTTCCGAAATTTATTCTCTCCGCCGTATACATTAACATTCTCCTCAACTTTCTCTTTATGGTCGTCCTCCTCCATATATCGAGGACTCCCGCGTCCACCAAATGCTTTTGGGCTGCAGGATTTGTACTGTATCCTTGTCTATAAGTGCATATGCACTCTCTCATATACCCTTTTGGCATGCCCGGCCTCAGAGGCTCATTGTGCATATTTTGACCCATGCAGATACCTTCTGGTTATACTTGCCCCCTATTTTACATGTATATATACATATGTAATGGCTATTGTATATATGATGGCACCAACATACGTATGCTGTCTTATACATATATACTATATAGACTTCCATACCTACACAAACTCCGGCACTTGGGGAATTAGGATCACAATCTATTTTCGTCAAGACCCATGGTAATGCTCCAAGTACGTATACATCATTAGAGATTAGAGGGAAGTGGGTGGGAGGCTGAGAGAGAGAGCTAGAGAGGAGAAAGAGAGAGAGAGAAAAAAGGGGTGAAATTTTTGCAAAAGTTTTTTCCCTATCCTCAACTTTTAACTTCTTATATACATGTATAAAGGGTTTAGTATAATTCTGTAGAAGCCTTCTCTCCTTCCCCTTTTACTCCCCCTCCCCTTTGTAGTAAGGAAAGCAGAAGTAGTTCAAGTCGTAATGGGTTTTGTCAGTTTGGTTTATGCATTCATAAAAAGTTGAGTTGTAATTGTCTTTTACTGCTATTATCAACTCTGTTAATCTGAGGAAATGTCGCACAGCCTTCCGATCCTATTCCCTTTTTCGCGGACGCCGGATTTGTCTCTTCCAATTCTTGTCTATTTTCTCGGGGTCCTCTCTTTCCTTTTTTTCCGGGCCCTTCTACGCTTTTTCTGGTGTATCGCTCTCACGTACTTGTATTTCCATTGTTATGACCGTCTCTTTGGCATTCTTCTACAACATTTCTTCCTATTTTTTCTTTTGATTCGTCAGAGAGGTTCTTCCTCCTTTTACCCTTGTTGGTCTCTCCCGGCTTGTTCCTGTTGGTTTTTGTCAGATTGTTCTCTGATTCTCTTATGCATTGGAGATTTGGCTTGCTTTTCTATGTTGATAGTCTCGTTCTTTTTTTTGGTACTTTTATCTCCTGTTCTAGTTGCAATATTCTGACGCATATTGTTCTAGTTCAATTTAGCCTGTTTCTCTTATTTATTTTCGCCCACAATTTTGCTCGATTTACCCGTTTATCTCATTCCTATATTTTCCCCCATTCGTGTCTCCCCCTCATTTAATTTGACAATCTCTCTGACCTAATTTTGCTTCTCCGTTTCTAGTTGATTTTCGGTTTATCACTTTGATTTACTTTCGCTTTCGCAATTCACTTTTAGTTTCCTTTTTTTATTCACTTTCTCTTTCTCAATTACTTTCATTTTCTCTTTCTCAATTACTTTCATTTTCTCTTTCTCGATGAATTTCACTTTCTCTCTCATTTACCTTCATTTTTTCTTTCTCAATTAGTTTCACTTTCTCTTTCTTATTTTCTTACACTTCTTTTTTGTTAAGTACTTTCACGTTTTCGTTCCCATTTACTTTCACTTTCTCTTTCTTATCTACTTTCACTTTCTCTTTCTTATCCACTTTCACTTTCTCTTTTTTATTTGCTTTCACTTCCTTTTTCTTTATTAATATCACATTTTCGCTCCCTTTTACATTGAATTTCTCTTTCTTATCCACTTTCACTTTCTTATTTATTTTCACTGACTCTTTCTTATTTATTTCACTTTCTTCTCACTCTTCCCATTGTCTCTGTCTCCCTTTTTTATCTCTTTATCTCTTTAGTTCTCCCTACAGTAGGTATAGTTTTACGTCTTCTCTCACTTTATTTGTTTGTCTTTGGGAAAATCTATTTTTTGGTTCATACCCTTGCTCTCGCTCATTCTCACACTTTCCCACCTCCACTCCATTAGGAAAGATGTTTATCCCACCAGGCTCTACTATAGCTTTTGAAATTCTACAAGTTGGACGAAGAGCCAGTACATAAAGTTTCCTCTCGCCCGCCACAAACCCCCCAATTTCTGGGGTGAGTTAATGCATTTAATAGGTCCATTTAATAGGCGTCAATTTGTCCCCCGTCTTATGTAAGAGAAAAAGGTGAGTCGAAAGCCGGAGCTTAAAACTTTCCTTGTGTGTCGAGGGCTTAACGTTAAAATACGGAATTACATGTACTACAAATTCCCTTGTCTCCCCTCCACTCCTTCCAGTAAGTGTCAGGTCTGTATTTATTTGCAATTTATTCATCCCATGTGCGATAAACATCTACACTTCAATTACCACGGTGAAGGTTTTTTTGGAGTAAAAAAATGGAAACATTCTTATTGAGAGCAGGAAATATTTTGAGTTTGATATTATCCTTTAATATTGTTGTTAACTCCAACTTTATCCGTCAGAGGAAACGTTTCCTCGGATTATTTATTATGAATTATTTACTACTTTATTTCTTTTCCCCTTGAAATACCCTTTTCACGCCGATGATTTATTTGTTTTTGTACAAACAAAGCATGATCATTACTTTTTTTTCAGAGCGTATACACGTAGGGCACAATTCTCTTTTGGGGGGAGGGGTAACATGATAAAAAGCAGGTCTCAAAAGTACACAAGTATAAGGGAACAACATATATTGTTGAAGGAAATTTAGGGCCACATCACTTGATGGCCGGGGCGGTGTCTCGTAGCTAATTTATCCTCCACCATTCATAATTTATTTATCCCAGGGAGATGTGAATGCTCTGTATATGAGGGGGTGGAGATAGAAACATAAAAATGGAACTATAGTGTAAGGCACAAAATAAGGACTATGTTACCACTATTACTTTCCCAAAAAAAAAGAAACGTATAGTGGGTTCCCATCCATTTAAAATACCAACCATCCTCTATACATTTCACGGAAGGATTGAAAGAAAAGGAAGGTTTTTGTTGGAGTAGAAGATACAAAGCGAAAATATATTCCTTTTTTTTACAACAGGCCATATAGGTACGAGCAGTTACCCATTTTTTCTTTCGGAGCAGGTGTGTGCAAGAAAAATGAAGACGTGCAATGGTAGAAAAAAGCATACAGCGCCGGGGAGTAAGAAAAAAAGTCAAATACTGCAATAAAGATTCAGAGAAAGAACGGGAAATTCCCAAACAAGGACAAGGGAAATACGGAAAGGTAAAATAAAGGGATTGGGAGTACCAGTACAAAAAGAGACAGGACAAAAAAAAGAAAGAAATCAAGAAGAATACAGAAAACAAAGAAGAAAAAGAGAGAAATATAGGAAACCGAAAAAACAAGAAACAGTGAAAAATTTGAGTAAAAAATAAATATAGCAGAAAGCTAGATAGAATACAAGAAAGATGGAAAGAAAAAACCGAGAAAACGAAAGGCAAACGAAAGACACAAGTGAGAAAGCAAGAATGAAAGCCCAAACAGAGCCTGTCAGATAGCAAGACAGGTAACCAGAAAAAACAAAATGGAGAATGCTTACAGACAAAAAAGGAAAAAGAGAGCCAATCACTAATACATAGAGAAAGAAAGAACAAGGGAAATTTTAACAAAGAGAAATCAAGAAAAAAGTGAAAGAGAAAACAAAAATAAATAGCACTTGTGCTAAAACGACAAAAATTAAGCGAAAAAACTAGAATGAGAGAGAAAGCAAGAAAGACAAAACAGATAGAAAGCAAGACGGAGAGAAATAAAAAAACAAGAAAGAGAGAAAGCTAGACGGAGAGAAATCAAGAAAGACTAAAAAGAGAGAAATCTAGACGGAGAGAAATCAAGAAAGACAAAAACGAGAGAAAGCTAGATGGAGTGAAATCAAGAAAGACAAGAAAAAGAGAAAGCAAGATGGAGAGAAATCAAGACAGACAAGACACAGAAAAGGCAAGACGGAGAGAAATCAGGAAAGACAACAAAGAGAGAACGCAAAAAAATAGAAAGAAAGTTAGAGAAAAACAATACAGAAAGAGAGCTAGAAAAAATACAAACATAGAAAGAAAGCTAGAGAAAAATCAAAAAAGAGAGAATACTCGAAAAAAACGAAAAAAAGAGAGAATGCTAGAGAAAAAAACAAAAACGAAAAGAAGCGAAAGAAAGCAAGAAAAGAGAGAAAGCGAGAGAATGTAGGAACAACAGAGAAAGCGAGAGAATGTAAGAAAAAGGGAGAAAGCAAAGGAATGAAGAAAAGGAAAATCCAACAAAAGCAGAGAAATTAAGGGAGAAAAAGCAGGAAAGAGAGAGTAAAAATACAATGGAGAATGCCGGAAAAGAAACAAGTGGAACAATAGCCAGAAGTGAAATCAAGAAATAAGAGAGAGAGCAAAAATAAGTAGAAAGAATCCAGGAAATAGAAGAAAAAGGACAAGATAAAAAAGGACTGCAACGTGTGAAGCAAACAAAACGTGAGTTGGTGAATTGATGACACAGAGAAAGGTGGAGAAGAAGCCGGCTGAAAGAGAAGAGATGAAGATGATGATGAAAGAGAAGTATACACAGCGGAGGCCAAAGGGAAAAAAATAAGTAGGAGCGTGTATATTTGGTGTGCACTCACTCGCACAGTTTCGATGATGTAAAGCCCCGTGAATGACTCTTGAGAGTGAGGGTGAGTCTCGTGCGATTCATATTTTACTACAGGAACGGTACACTTCAGATCATAAAGTAGACAGAAAGAGAGAGAGAGAGAGAAAGAGAGGAAACGAAAAGCGAGAGAAAGGATAGCATTAATGTAGTGGCGGCTGTAGTAAAAATATACACGGAGTTCTATAAATTATTTTTCAGGTACTTTCTCCCTTTCCCCAAATCGTCCTCCACCTTCCATTTCCCGCCCAATGCCTACATCCCGCCGGTGGCCGTTCCTCTCCTAGTAAATGTTTCCCTCTCTTACCTCCCATTCTCACGGACTTTCTATTCGTTTTCATGCAAATATATTCATCTTTCTGTATTTTAACATGTTTATATTACCTACATAGTGTTTTCCCATTTCTTTGTATCTCATGTCAGCATTTTCTTTGAGCTTTCCATCTTTTCCATATTCACGGTTGCTCTAGTCACGATTTTCCCTGGAAACTGGTGTGCCTTTCGCCTAGTCGGTTTTTATGTTAGCAGAATATAGCGCTCAGGAAACGGACCAGGTCATGCAGAAGTTCCATGTTGTAAATGCTGACATAACACCACGAATAAATGGGGGTATGTCAATGGAATTTCCATGGAGACCTGCAAAAACTTGATGGGAAAGTCAGGGGAAAGGAAAAGAAAAGAGAAATCCTTTTTAACAGAGAACGATAAGAGTGTGGGGATAGAATCACAAAATTTGAAGTGGAAAGCCAGTAAGGAAGAATCAATCATTTTTATTAGTTAATAAGGAAACCAAATATACAATTATGATGCCACCCCAGAAAAAAGTCCAGAAAAGAAACAAGAATCATGTGGGAAAGGATTTGAGGTCAATATGAAACCGGAAGCGAAACGAAGCTTTGTTGCAGATAAAGATGGAAGTACATGAACTTCCAAATTAAAACAAATGCCATAAGATAAAATAGATGAAAACGTCTAGGTGGCTTTTAAATAAACGCACAACGTGTAAAGAAAGTACAAAGAAACTCGGGGTACAAAATAAAATGAAAACTCAGGGGAGAGACAAGGTGAAATAAAATCAAATGGTGGAGGATTAGAAGAAGTTGTGTGGGGAGATGGGAAGGGAGAGACAGAGAAATACAGAGAGAAATTGAGAGAATAAAATAGAGAAATCCAAGGGAAAATATAATCCAGCTTATTAGCTGGAAAGTGGCATCATTCACGTTTATCGTACGATATTCCTTTTCCTTTTACTGTCAATGCCCAATTCACTTTCTCTTTGTCTCTCTCTTTTTCCTCGCACCCTCCTTAACCTCTCCCGTCTCTCTCTTCCTCGCACTTCTCTCTCATATTTTTACCATGCTCCTTTCTCGCACTCTTTTGATCTGTCCTTTCTAGCACTATTTTCTCCTCGTATTTCCAGAATTCTTTCTCTTTATCTTTTTTACACTTTTTTGCCTCTCATTTTTCACACGCATTCGAATTGGCTCTATTCTCTACATTTTGTACATTACTTCCTTCTTTCACCTCCAGTCCCTCTCATACTTTGCCTTCCCTTTGCATTTTTCCCCTCCACGAATAACAGATATAGTGATGAGCGTATAAATGCGTTATATTGTGAACATTCTGCCATGTGAAGGCAATAGGAAAAAAAGAGGTTTTTGCATGTTCCTCCTGCCATGTTAATGTACCGTGCTATTGTAGGTAACTTGGAAATATCAATAATCCCGATTTTCTCTCTTTGTGTATGTGTGTAGAGTACAAAGCAATTTTTATACCGCAGATAGAAGAAGGCGGAAGAATAGGGAGTAAATGCTGGCTTCTTTATCCCTTTTTAATGTCTTTAAAAAAATTGCTGACGGTTTATCTTTCTCCCATCTCCTCCTATTCTTCCCTTTCTCTAAGCTCTCTTATTCTTTCCACAGTTTTATACTGTTATATTTTTCTTGTTTGAGGGAAAAGGGATTTTTGAGCTTGCTTTACGGATTCTTCCCCCTCCTCCTCATACAAAATTTGGTGTTCTGGTGCATTTCCCTCGCATGTGCCATTTTTCTGTTTTTCCCTTACATTTTTATGTTCTGCTTTCATCCGTAGTTTTTATATGTTTTTTCTGGTGTTTTTTTTTGTGCTCATGTGTGATGGATTTTTATATGAGGAGAGGTTTGCTTTACCTGCAAAAAAATTTTGCCTTTATAGACGGAGGATCCTCTGATAAAGTTTCGGGCGTTGTTTGTTGTTTGATCTCCCTTATTTCTTCCGTGCTTTCTCTCCATCGATCGCCTTTGTTTTGGGAGGGATAAAATACCTTCCTATGTATTTTTCTGCCATTGATGCAGAATTTTGTTTACTGTAATTTCATCTTCTTTATTTAGTAACTGGGACATATTTGCATTTTGTTTGACTTTCACTTTTTTTCTGGGGATGCATACATATACATATTTTGACTTTTATCATCCCTTTCATCTCTCTGAAACGTTTTTCATTTTCCTTTGTCTTCCAGATATTATATCTGGGTTAACGCTGGCAGGTTTTGGCTGCTATGATTTTTTGCCAACCTTTGCGGTCCTGCCTTTTTTTTACTCTTTGACTTTTCCCATTGCATTGTTGGCGTCAGGGTTTGGAGCGAGTATAAGGAAATTCTAGATTCTCCTTCCGCCATTTTGGGCTCTACCACTTTACGCCGTCGGCTTTCTCGTAAACGGAGATACACGCCTATTAATATACTGATTGTGTTTCTCCGCTCTCGAGGTGTTTGTTTGATGCTTGGAGGAATTAGTGGAGGCTCCATCAATAATTAATATTGTTCTCGCTCTCCCAAAAACTCCCCTGCTTTTACCCGGTGTGGTTTTCCCCAATTTGAAACCATTTAAGCGTAGGCATATGATGTAACCGTGTCTGCTTATGTTGAGGATGGTCTCATGTCTCATTGTGGAGTGCCGGGAGAAAGGTCCTTTGATGGTTTGCCGCCACCGTTACTACCGTTACTCATTTCTGTAGTATCCTGGGAATTTTCGTGTTGAATACATTGACCCAATTTTCTCATTTCTCTTGCATTCAACTTCGTTGTTGCCCTTTGAATTTGCTTCGGTTAGGTTTGATTTAATTGCTAATTTTACCTAACTTATAGCGTCATACAATTAATTGCAAAATCCACTGATATATTCATCAATTACGTTTCCATTGGTATTTTACTTATTTTCTCACTTGAACATTCTATCTGATCTTTGTTCCAAAGATTTATATTTCTTGCCGATATTCCACGCTTTTTTCTCTTAAATTGTTAAGATTTCCATTGTTTCTACTTCCAAATTTGCTTTCCTGTCTCTTAGAATTGTTATTATTGCAATTTCTCTCCTTTTTATCAAACTTTCTCTCAATTGCGTCTCACAGATTTTCTTTTATTTATCCTGTCGGACTGTTTTTCAATTTTCCCCTAGAACTTTCTCTATCTTTTCGGACGTTTCCTCGTTTTTCTTGCTTAGACATTTTCTCAAGTTTTTCTCCGACATTCTCTCATTTTCGTTGTACAATCTCTCATTTTTTCTACGACTTTTTTTTTATTTGCTTAGCACTTTCTCGCATTTTTTTTTATCTGACTGTCTCTCATTTTTCTGCTCGATCTTTGTTTTCTTTCGACTTTCCCTCATTTCTTCTGTGGGACTTTCCCTCATTTTTTCTCTTGATTTTTGATCAGTTTCTTCTCTTTCCTTTCTCATGCCTGTTGTTGCTCCCATTTCGGTTACTGCCCCAATTTTCCCTTTATTCAAAGTTTCTGTTTTCTGTACTTCTTTTCCCTTCCTTCCCCTCACACCTTACTGGACTATCTTCTCCCATTCCGGGTTATTCCCTGCTTTCATCACCCGTATTTTCTCTTCCCATTTTCTCTTTCAACTTCGTTCAATTTCCTCGTTTCCTCCCCCTGAAATTCTCTTTTTACCCCAAAAACAAAACCAGATCATTTAAGCTTATGTACATAATCTCCATAAAGCGAGAGGGAATAGGAACTTGTTGCAATGAAGATAGGTACTTGGTAGGAAGGAACGTGATTTGAATTTATCTTAATAAATCCCGTCGACAATTATCTGGATGTGTTCATTTATGGATTTAACTGGGTGGAAAAGGAAGAAGAAGAAGGTCTGTTTATGAGCTTCTCTTCCTCTCCTCCTGGTGCTGCTCAGAGGAGGAAGAAAAACAAGAGCAACTAACATCATCATAAAGCGTAAAGGAGCACACGTTACAGGCTGGGGAGTCAGGAATCCTACATCTCAGAAGAGCTCACATGGTGCGGATAAACAAGTTACGGTTCCTCAGGCATATGATTCATTCTGCGGACGGTGGGTGGTTGAGTGCACTGTACTCTCGCATCCTTTTCTATACTTGCTCTATACGTATTTACACATTGAGATAAGGTACATATGTGATTACATATAAAACATATGTATGGAACACATATATATATAAAACATCAATATCCCCCACCAAAATTTAATGGTGGCAAACTAAATACTAATGGTTCGGTGCTGGCTAGGTAAAAACGAAATGGTGTGTTCCGAGGGAAGAAGAATTTACTGGGGAGAAAGCAGATGTATAATGTCCCGTAGCCAAAGATAGGAAATACATGTGTATTTACCTGCTAGATTAGCAGGAGGGACGAATCTGGCCATGAGTTACCGCCAATACAATTCAATGAGAGAGTATAGGTATACCCAAGCAAAATGTTGATTGAAGCCACTGACGCATCGGCCTCATATCAACCCCACTGAATCAGTTAGTTATGCTTCCGTGAGCAGGCAGATGGAATTTTCTTAGCTACTTTACTCCTGCTAGTCCCACCATTAGTATGAGGAGAAGATATACATATGTATTATTATCATTTCAAAAATTTCCATTCTACCTCCAACAATCTTCCAGGACGCTGTCAGTGGGAAGATAATCGGGGGAAGTACCCCCGTATTCTGGAGGGAGGAAGGAGCCGAAATTCAAAAAGGGTGGGAGGAGAAAGAAAGAAAATGGGGAGAAAGCAAGTGAAAGTAGGCTACAGGCCTATATCAGATGCATAAAAGCGAAAGTGAAAGCTCCACTCACACATGTACTCAGAGGCTGTCAGTTGAATTCGGGGAAATGCGGGGAGTTTTCTGGAAGAGCAAATAAATTTCAAGCATAGTAATAATAACAATAATTACATTCTACAATCCAAACGGATTTGCGACCATTCAGCCTCTCAAGACGAAACTACTTTTCTCCTCTCCTCCATTCTTATCTTGGGTTTCTCTCCCTTTCCTTTCTGGCCCAGATTTTCTTTCGATATATATCTGTTTAGCCCCAGCAAATGTGTGGGCCCATTTCCCTTGACTTACTCCGGGTTTCTCGGTCTCTTTCACCGTCTGCCACCTTTCCCGTCTTCACACCTGAGAAATTCCCATTCTAATTTTATCCCAATCTCTTTCGCTCTCTTTATCACGGAATAATTTACTGGTTGCTTGAATAACAACTTTTTGGGTGTATATATTTGACGCGTTTATTTAATAATATGTATGTATTTGGAGATTGCAAAGAGTACATGTAGAAAGGAAAAGAGAAAGAGAGAGAGAGAGACTGGAAGAGATAGAAAAAAATATCTTCATGTCCATGCATGTGACAATGATGACTACAACAGGAAGGAGAATCTTGACAATCTGTGTGGGTGACGGCTGGTGTGGCCAAGCGAGGAGGTGAATATGTAAGCATGTCATGACTAAATGTGTCTCTGCAGTGTGGATTGGAGGAGAAAAACTGATATGTTTAGGAGGGGGAAAGCAAGCAAAAGAGAGAGAGAGAGAGATAGAGCCCTAAAAAAGAAAGGGAGAGAAGAATTGAATGGAGGAAAATTCGAGGTTAGTACTGGCGTGGAAAGAATATGGAGGAGTTGTATATAAAGGAAGAAACCTTTACCGCAGGGTTACAGATAAAATGGAGGGAATTGGGGTGTAAGAGCATGGTGACGGTTGGTTAGACCATTCAACAACCCATACTCATCTCGTACGTTGATACCGCGCCTTCCCACTTCCTCACTCACATTCTCTAGCTTTTGCTCTCAATTTCTTTCTCTCGCGCTTTCTCCATTTCATGCTTTTTAGTCCAACCTCAATTTTGCTGTTTTTCTCTCACGAGCTGCTTCACTTTCTCTCCCATTTCCACTTTTACTTCCTTTGTCCACATTCTTTTTTCTCTTTCTAATAAATTTACTTTTTTTTGTTTCTCCTTCAATTTATATTGTCCTTTCCCTCTCACGCTTTTTTTCCTTTTCTCCTTATCCCTTGCGTTTTCTTTTTCTGCAGATTTCTCTCCGTTTCTAACACATTCTCATTTTTTCTCAATTTCTCTCTGTTTCTAACAGATTCTCATTTTCTCTCTTTTTCTCTCTGTTTCTAACAGATTCTCATTTTCTCGCTGTTTCTCTCTGTTTCTAACAGATTCTCATTTTCTCTCTATTTCCCTCTGTCTCTATCACTTTGTCTTTTTCTTTCTATTTTTTTCTGTTTCTTTCACTTTGTATTTTGCTCTCTATTTCTTTCTGTTTCTTTCACTTTGTATTTTTCTCTCTATTTCTTTCTGTTTCTTTCACTTTGTCTTTTTCTTTCTATTTTTTCTGTTGCTTTCACTTTGTGTTTTTCTCTCTATTTCCCTCTGTTTCTATCACTTTGTCTTTTTCTCTCTATTTCTTTCTGTTTCTTTCACTTTATCTTTTTTCCTTGTCCTTGTTTTCTCCCCCAATTTGTTTTGCTTTCTTGCTGTCTTTCTCTCTTACGATTTTTCTGTCTAGTTATTTCTCCTTTTCGTTACCCCCTGCCATTGCTTTCTCTTTCTTTTCGTGTGTCTCACACTTGATTTTGCTCTGATTTTTCTTCCTCTTGTTTTTAATTTTTTTTATCATCTTGTGTCTTTGCGTCCCTCACCTTGAGGTTTTCCCCTCTCTTGTCTCTCTAGTTGCCTGTGCTTCATACCTCACGTTTATTTTTACTTTACTTCTCCCTTCCTTCACCGTAGTTCTTCCCTTCTTTCGCTCTGTCTTCGTCTACATATTTGTTGCATTTTTATGTAATATTATTAATTATCTGTTTGTATTCGTTTTTGGATTTGTTTTTTGTACAATTTGGCTTTAATCATTAATTAATTTCCTTGCCTTCTCTGACTTTGTTACTCTTCCGTGTGCAATTACACTCCGGCTCCCTTTGCATGTTTCTAACAATAAGCACATACTTATTGTTCTCTTCCACTTTCTCTCTAAAAGCATTTTCCTCTTTTGCAATATGTCCTTCTCCATTAGTTCCGGTAAGGTTGTCACTCGGTTTCTCCCTTGAACTTAAAATCCTTGCTTTCTCCTCTTCTGTTCTTTCCTTAGCAGGATCCCTTTTTTCCCCATAGTCGTGACTCACTCTTCCGCTCCCACATTTACCCAGTAGAGTCTAGCCACCAGTATAAATATGCCTAACGGAGAGGTAAAGTGTTGACAAAAAAATATCGACCAGAAATTATCCTCCTGTTAAGGATATCCGTCGGTTGAGTCTTCTTACGTCCCTCCGCTTTCCTCTTCATCCTCTCTCTGTAATCTCTTCAATATTTTTTTTTGTATTTTTTTTGGTAAATTTCCACAGCACGGTGTGGGTGGGAGAAAGTATTAAGAGCACTCTTTCCTCTTCTACTTTCTCTTGCATGCTCAAAATTGGTTAAGACTATATTTTGTGCTTGAAAATTTTTTTGTGTATTTTTTGGATTGTCTCCAAAAAATGGACTTTCTCTTTTTTTCTTCCTCAATTTGTTAACGTACTTTTCCCTTCTTTTCCTAAACTCAATCTTTACTAAAAGATTCTGGAAGTTGTGTGTCGCATTGCTCGGGTCTGCCCGTGCTGGAGAATTTCAAGAAGCTCGAGCAAAATCCCATAAAAATGACTGTTTGCAAACAAGTGAGATTGTTCGAGGGCATTTGTGTGAATAATTCCGTTTGTATGAGAGAAGAAAGTCATTCGTTTTGGAGGGGAGAAATTAAAAATAAAATCTTAAAAGTTTGGAAGGTAAAACCGTTTTCTTCAGGAAAAAGTAGAAAGGAGAAAAAACTTGATGTCACTTACGTATGCCTTAGTGTTTCATGTTTCAGATGAATACTACAGTATAAGTTTTTTTGTAGAGCCAAAGACTGCCTGACGAGGCAAGGGAGAAGAGGAAAATCTCCAACTTAACTTTGTTTCCTCGTATAAAAAAAGTAGCAACTGTTGGAGTTGTGCAAAGAGGATGGGAAAGAAATGAAATTTTCTTGGAGAGGGACGAAGAAAGTCGGGGAGGATGCCGAAAGGGAAGATTTGCCGTTGCCATTCATAGGATGATGTGCAGGAAGATAATGTCATTGAGTTAGAGTCAATAGCTTAGGGAGAGCTCAAGGGTGAGACATTCTGAAGCTCTCACGTAACATTCATCATTCATTTGCAAAATTATGCTCTCTTTTTTGATAAATGTCCTTGTCCCGTTCTGTCTCTGTCGCTCATTTGATTCCATCCATTTTTTGTGTGACTTCAGCTCCTTTCTTTTTCCTCCATCTCGCTCTGACGTAGTACTCAAATCTCGTTTGCTTCCTCTTACAGTTTCCTCCTTAATTCTCCTTCCCCTCCGAACTTTTATTATTTCATTTGTCTCTACTCATTATTTACTGTGTTCCAGTTTCAATCTACCCACACTTTGGTAGACATAGTTCCTTTCATTATTTTCTTGGTCTGTTTTACTTTCTCTTTTCCTTTTTTATTTTGACTTCTTTCTTTGTCATTCCATTTTCTTTCTCCAATTTCTTTTAAGCCTGTTCTGATTTTGCTGTCTCTAATATTATTCTCTTGTATCTTATCTTTCGTGTCTTTTTGTTATATTTAATTTTCGTTTGATCCTTTTTGTAATTAATTCTTTGTCTTAAATTTTCTTATACTTTCGTTTAATTGTTTTCTCACGTATTTTGTTGGACATTTCCTTTCAATTACTTTCTCCTGTCTCTAGTATTTTTCTCGATATGCGTTTGTATAATGTTTTCTCTTACGTTGCTCTATTTCGGCTTCTTCGTTTTCCCCTTCCATCCTTTCTATTGTCGTTCACTTTCTCTTGGTTTTTCGTTCACGTTTTCTTGTTTCTCATTTATTTACTCTTGGTTTCTTTTACACTTCTGCTTGCTTTCTCTACTTTGCTTTATCTTTTTCATGTTCTCTACTTTCTCTGATTTCCTCTCATGCATTCTCTTTAATTTTTTTCGTTCTATTATTTTCCTTGCTTTCTGTACTTTCTCTTATTTCCTCTCTTGCTTTCGCTACTTTCTCTTATTTCCTCTCTTGCTTTCTCTACTTTCTCTTATTTCCTCTCTTGCTTTCTCTACTTTCTCTTATTTCCTCTCTTGCTTTCGCTACTTTCTCTTATTTCCTCTCTTGCTTTCTCTACATTCTCTTATTTCCTCTCTTGCTTTCTCAACTTTCTCTTATTTCCTCTCTTGCTTTCTCTACTTTCTCTTATTTCCTCTCTTGCTTTCTCTACTTTCTCTTATTTC
>JAQGBT010002751.1:0-22547 GCA_034698585.1 Disparrhopalites patrizii | reverse complement strand
GTTCTAAAGATGGCCGGGGACTCGCTTTGAAATTTCTCAAGATGGCCCGGGCCATCTTTCGAGTGATTACGGTATATAGGTTATATATAGGTACATATATAGGTATGGGTATATAATTGTATAATACACATACGTATCACTGTGCCCCAACAGGGATTTTCGCTTCCCACGGCGAAGTATGGCAAGAGCAGAGACGATTCATGTTGAGAAGTCTCCGGGATTTCGGCTTCGGCAAGTCCATCATGCAACAACAAGTCATGGAAGAGGCCAGTGACTATGTCCAGTGGCTCAAGTCCGAAGAGGGAAATTCCATCACATTGAACCGCAAGTTTACCCTGGCCACCATCAATTCCTTATGGCAGCTCATTTCCGGGAAGCGCTTCAAGCAGACGGACACTCAAATAACCGAATTCCTCGACAGCAGCAACAAGTATATTATGGTTTCCCTCAAAAATTAACATAGCATGACAAAGATTATGGTTCATAATTAATTGTTGAATCAAATTCACAACTGAATTTAATTTAAATCCCAATTGCTATTGCACAGAGTATTCATAGACATGTTGAAGAACCCGTTGGTGATGTTCGCCCCCGGTGTGGCCGAGGCCCTGCCGCGAATTTCCGGTTGGAACCGACTCCTTGAATTGGTGGAGCAGAACGAAGCCTTCATCAAAGCTCCGGTTGAGGAGCACAAAACGGAATTTTCACCCGAGAACGAGCCCAGAGATTTCATTGATGCGTATTTGAAGCAGATTGAGGAGACGAAAGAACCCCAATCCTCTTTCTATAAACACAAAGGAGGTAATTTATGCCCAATAAGAAATGGTTTTTTCCCTGTATGACTTTAGATATATAACAAAACTATAACTCACTAATAGTTTATATTAATTTAAACTGTAAAACGAATAAGATTTAATTGGCACTACATTTTTGTTTGTAGAACACTCCCTCAACGTTACTATATCGGACTTGTTCGGAGCGGGCTCGGAGACGACCTCCTCGACATTGGTCTGGGCCATCATGTACCTTTGCAAGCACCCGGAGATGCAAAGGAAGATGCAGGCGGAGTTAGACCAGGTCGTAGGGAGCCGGCAGCCATGCTTAGATGATAGGAAAAAGTAATTTAATTTTAATATGTATAAAATTAGTTACATTTAAACACTTAAATGAAATACAAAAAAATTAGTACTAAAACAAATTAGGTATTGACAATCATTTTTCTTTAAAATATAATTAGTTATATTTAAACAATTGAATGAAGTACAAAAACATTAATAGTACTAAAAAAATTAGGTATTGCCAATCAAAATTTGTGCCAGGGAAATTTGGAGATGTCGAAAGAAAATTTGCTTGTACTAATATTCCAAATATTGTCTTATAGCATGCCATACACTGAGGCAGTGATCACAGAAACGCTCCGAAAATCAACCATCACCTCTCTCGGGATCTTTCATTCTGCCCTGGAGGACACGACCCTGGAAGGATTTTTCATTCCCAAGAACTCTTGGGTGGCCATAAATCACTATCACATCCATCACGACCCCGCCATCTGGGGAGATCCCTTCAATTTCCGCCCCGACAGATGGCTGAGTGATGATGGGAAGACGGTCAATACGAAGCACGACCATTTGATCCCTTTTTCGGTGGGGAAACGGATTTGCGTTGGGGAACAAATCGCCCGGGACACTGCATTCATATTCCTCACGGCCATCGTCCAACGCTTTGAAATTGCCTTTGACCCCAAAAAGAAAGAGCCGAACATGGAGGCCAAATCCCCCATGTTCCTCGTCACGGATGAATACTTCGTCCTTCTGAAGGACAGATTGAAATAAGGAATTTCGAATCAATCAAGCGGAAACAGTTTCTGCTCATTGACAAACCTATTGTGTTTAAATATGAGCATTCAAAAACTATAATTTTGCAATTGTATTATCTTTTAATTGTTATATAAAGTGAATGGTGCGTACTAACAATATATCTATTTCTATGCTGTCTAGAATGCCTAAATGACCATGAACTTGCTACGTATCTTGCAAAAGTCTCCAACAACCAGCTTTTAAATTGCCCACGAGACGGTTTTTAATTGTAGCATTTGTAAATTAAGAAGTTAAGGGTCTTTCTCAGCATTTGTAGCATTATTGAGAAGGGCCAGCACGTGCTAGCGGAGCCAGTTACTAATACATTGATTTGCATTTGTACTCATAATTTTGATTGAAAATTCAAAATTTTCAAATGATATCTCGAGTGTCTCCTTATTTTATTCAGTTTGTCGTCAGGAACAAGGGCGAATACGATTGTCAAGTAGAACGAATTGAACGGACAATGTTTTAAAAATTTAATTAAATGCCAATGTTCACTCGCTCAGGGCTTGTAGATGTCACACTTTTGGACAAAATGGCAAATTTCGAAATTCAATTCCACTACGCTGGAAGCAAATGCAGAGTGACCACATTTAGGGACATAACGGCTATCTGGGGAAATGATCTAACGCCAGAGATTCGAATCTGACCAAATCTGATACCCACGGGCAAAACTGATAGCGACACAAACATTGTTAGTGTCTTTGATTTGAATTGAATGGAGACAGCAGCGTCTGGAGAACAGGTCCATCTACTTCACTCACGAATAGCCAATCAACAAAGTCACAACAGTATACATGTTACATAGCAATTGACGTATATAAGGTAAGGTATATACGTGTATTAAAAAATTTAACCAGTAATTTCCACGCTGTCATCAGATATGTGAACTTGTAAATCTTCCATTAAGATGTTCCTTACATGCGACTGATCATGACATTCATGCCAGTGCTGATATTTGAGTGCATCAATTAGACAAAAACTTCCCATTGCTGATGATGACTATCAATCATAAATGCAGAGAGGGCTAATTAAAACAATTTGATAAAACATGTTACATAAATCCCTTCATGTTTGTCTGCTGTCATGTTACAATGAGACGCCCTACATCCCATAATAGCAATTTGTGAAGGGGTTAATTACAACAGTGGAGTCTCTATATAACAACTCTGAAGGGAAGAGCGACAAATATTGTTACAGGGAAACGTTATATAGAATATTAAATCTGCACCTTACATGTACGAAGGGTTGGAAAAATAAAGTTGTTACAGAGAAATGTTGTCATAAAGAGAATTGTTATAGAGCAAGGAATGACATCCAAAAAAATATGAATTAAAATTCGAATTAAAATACGTGCTTTTCCAAATTATGAATACAAATTTCGGATATCTAAAATATGAATTCTAATTCCAATCCAATTTTATTCAAATATTCAGACATGAATATGTATTCAAATACCTTTCGAATATTTAAAAAAAATTTCAATGCAATCTGGCATAACTTGTATAGCTTAAAATAAGCGCAAAATCAGTATGTAAAATTACAAATTGATTGCGCAGATCTGATTTTGCAAAAATCGATAATTTTACGAACGAAATTGTTATATTACTGCCAATTTAAAAATCTTTACCTTGATTTTGCAAAAAAACCTGCTCGAAGGAAGGAATTAGTGACATAATGGAAGAATTTTTGAATACCAATAAAGTATCGGAATCAAAATGTCAAATTTTGAATACGAATTTGAATTTCGAATGTATTTGTAATTATAAATTCCAATTAAAATATTTTTCTGACAAAAATATGGATACTAATTCCGATTGAAATACTGAAAAATAAGAATATAATTCCAATTTGAATTCGAATACCGATTCGGATGCCATACCTTGATAGAGAGACTCCACTGTACTTTGCACTTGCACGGTATTTGGATATTTATATAATACGCCGTCCGTAAATGATTCAGTTCTTGGATTACATACGTACAAAGTGTGCATACGATGCAAACACATCATTATCATTATATATACATACATATGTGTATGTAAATAATCATATAATAACATAAAAATCCTATTTTACTATAATTAAAAAAAAAAGAAAATTAATTGTTGCTCGGATACTGTTTGCACGAAGAGCCTGATGGGAAAAGCACACGGAAGGGTCCTCCCGTTTGCGATTTGTTTTGTTAGCTCTCAGAAAATTTTTTAGATTTGTATTTTCCCTTTGTGGAGACGTAGTTTGAACACAGAATGTGGGAAAAATTAGCGAGACGATGATTATAGTCACCAGAGAGCGATCAAACTATACATGTTAACAGGAGAAAGTGAAAACCTTAAAATGTTTGGGGATTGCAAAAAATGCAAAGGGTTGTTACTAAATTTTAGCATTGGATTTCCCATGTGGAATAAGGATTTAGCCAAAAACATTTTTGAGCAAAATTTAATTTTCAATATTTTTTAAAAATAACAAGACGGTTTTTTCTTGCTAATTTAATTTTAATCTTGGACCGTCGCATTGAAAAAAACTAAGGCTGTGTATGACAGTATGACACCCTGGTCTTGAAAATTTTGCACTTATCTATATAATTCACATTTAAACCCTTCATATGTAAAAGTACTAAATACATAGCCATGCTGAAAGCAGTAGCAATATGTACGACCCACGAGTATTTTGCAAAAACACGGCCATGAATATCGCAATATTAAACAATTTGTCCATTCGATATCTTCGTGCCTCAAAAGCCGACAATAGACACAAAGTGGTTTGTTTTTGCTGAAGTACAATACAGATTACAGCATTCACACCTTATCCTTTTATCCTTTAAAAACATTCTCCGGGCACGAGTTAATTTCTTTTTGGGACGTGAATGTTCCACTTGCATTTGCATGTTTGCGCGTATTTACGTGTTTGGAATTGAGATAAAAAAATCGAGTGCATTGTTGATCACGTAATCTGTGCAGTTTTAATTTGTTCACATACCTTGCCTTTACGAGACTCAGTCGTCGACAGGAATCTTGGATGGAAGGTCATTTAAAAATTTCCATTTGATCATGGTTTCCGTCGTCTCTTTGGCCCTTGCGGCCGTCGTGTTGGTCGTCATCTACCGCTGGTTTACTAAGGAGGATGAACCGAAAACGGGGAAAAGATTACCAGGTGCGGAACTAAAAATGTTTGCCTAATCCTTGATATATTTGTGATTTCTTTTCTTCTGTAAAAATAGTATTTTTTTGTTAAAATGTATGCACTTACCTTGTGCATGTCTGCGTTTGACAGGTCCAAAAGGGTTGCCCTTCCTCGGAAGTATTTTATCCGTCACCTTCACCCCGCATCTCAAGTTCAGCGAATGGGCCAACAAATTTGGGCGCGTCTTCAGAGTGAAATTAGCCAATATTAAGTAAGCCACAAATTTATGTGTGTAAAATTTACAGATTTTTATATAACTACTGCCTATATACTTCCAAATTATGTATGTATACATTTCTGTCTCATTTGACTTTCATAGTTTTGTTGTCATTTCGGATGCCAAGATTGCCAAAGAGGCCTTCAACAACCCACTTCTCAATGGACGCCCGGACTTCAAGCTCTTCAACCTTTTCTCTAAAGGCAATTATGGTAGGTGTACTAATCATTATATCTGCTTAAATAAGCGAAATGAATATATTGATAAAAATATATTATGTAATAGCGTTATTTTAATTATTATTTTAATTATTATCGACTAAATGCGTGGATTCATATGTACAACACGAACACAATGATTTTATGCGAAAGCACACCTCTGGGGTGCAGATTTGCAAAAAATAATGACGAGTTAAAAGCACTTTTATTGAATAGCATTTAGTTGCGGTTCCAGTAAAAACATCACAATTTAGGCGTAGCAAGAAATTGTCGACATATGGCGGTTTTTGTGCGCAAAAGTAAATACATTGTATCACTGTGCCCCAACAGGTATTTTCAATTCCCACGGCGAAGTGTGGCAAGAGCAGAGACGATTCATGTTGAGAAGTCTCCGGGATTTCGGCTTCGGCAAGTCCACCATGCAACAACAAGTCATGGAAGAGGCCAGTGATTATGTCCAGTGGCTTAAGTCCGAAGAGGGAAATTCCATCACATTGAACCGCAAGTTTACCCTGGCCACCATCAATTCCTTATGGCAGCTCATTTCCGGGAAGCGCTTCAAGCAGACGGACACTCAAGTGTCAGAATTCCTCGACAGCAGCAACAAGTATTTATACATATACATGGTTTTCCATGAAAAATTAAAATGACATCACAAGTTTGTAGTTTATAATTAAATTTGTTATCAAATTCATAGCTGCATTCTATTTAAATTATAATTTGAATCCTAATTTTTAAACCCTAATTTTTAAATCCTAATTTAAATCCTAATTTTTAAATCCTAGTTTTTAAATCCTAGTTTTTAAATCCTAATTTAAATCTTAATTTAATTCCTAATTTTTAAACACTAATTTTTAAATCCTAATTTAAATCCTAATTTAAATCCTAATTTTAAATCCTAATTTAAATCCTAATTGCTATTGGATAGAGCCTTTCAAGAGCTGTTGAAGTGATGTTTGCTCCAGGCGTGGCGGAGTCCATGCCACGAATTTCCGGCTGGAATAAGCTTCTTAAATTGGTGGATGAGAACGAGGCCTTCGTCAAAGCTCCGGTTGAGGAGCACCAAGCGGAATTTTCCCCAGAAAACGAGCCCAGAGATTTCATTGATGCATATCTGAAGCAGATTGAGGAGACGAAAGAGTCCGAATCCTCTTTTTATAAACACAAAGGAGGTAATTAATGTAATTTATGCCCATTCAAAAATGTTTTCCCCCCGAAAAAAATGTATTTACCGAAAATGTCTTTAAATCTGGTTATTTTAATTTTAAATATACAACGAACAGTACATATTTAATTGTAATATTTTTTGCATTTTATACAGAACACTCTCTGAAGGTGGTCATTTCGGACTTGTTCGGAGCAGGCTCGGAGACGACTTCCTTGACGTTAGTCTGGGCCATCTTGTATCTTTGCAAGCATCCGGAGATGCAAAAAAAGATGCAGGATGAGTTGGATCGGGTTCTGGGGAGCCGGCAACCATGCTTAGATGACAGGAAAAAGTAATTATTCAATTTTACAAAGAATTAAATTAAATGTGCTAGAATTTAAAAAAAAAACAAGAAAGCAACACAATTAGATTTGACAATCAAAATTTGTACCAGACAACTTTTGAGATGAAAGATTTTTTAATTTTTTTTTTTGGTATATCGTTGTCTTATAGCTTGCCATACACTGAGGCTGTGATCACAGAAACTCTTCGAAAGTCGACCATTACCGCCGTCGGAGTCTTCCATTGCGCCTTGGAGGACACGACCCTGGATGGATATTTCATTCCGAAGAACTCTTGGGTGAGCATCAATCATTATCACGTCCATCATGACCCCGCCATCTGGGGAGATCCCTTCAAATTTCGCCCCGACAGATGGTTGAGTGATGATGGGAAGACAATCAATACGAAGCACGACCATTTGATCCCTTTTTCGGTGGGGAAACGGATTTGCGTGGGGGAACAAATCGCCAAGGACTCTGCCTTCATCTTCCTCACGGCCATCATCCAACGCTTTGAAATTGCCTTTGACCCCAAGAAGAAAGAGCCGGACATGGAGGCCAAAACACCCGTATTCCTCTCCCCGGATGAATTCTTCGTGATTCTGAAAGACAGATTGAAATAAGCCATTCAATCAATCAACCAATTCAATCAATCATCAACGGATACAAACAACTATACAGGCAATTTATGTACTTTGACCAAGCTATTGTATATGGACGTTCTTGTATATGGGGTCTTCTAAACCTTATTTAATAATTGTATAGTATTTAAATTGTATGTAGGTATTATAAAGTAAGTACAATAAAGCAGGTGCATTATTACAAAATAAATAAACATCTCAAGATTCCGAATAACTTTTTTTTGAGCAGGGAAGACAGCATTATTTATCCTTATAGGATGAGTTTTCCCTTGTCCTCAAATATGTAATAGTTCCGGATTGTTATTATTGTGGATTCATTACAACTATAAAAACATATACACAGAAATCGCTTGTGAGAAACGCGAAGTGTGAAACGACACAAGAAAAAATTGGACACCATTAAGCAAAGCCAATTTAGCCAAATTCGTGGTAACATTTTTGCGGATTGTTCCGGGTTAATATTTACTTTTATGAAGTTGGAAGTTGGAATTACCGATTGAGATGATCATTTTGTATATTTGGAGCGCGTGGAGATGATCAAATGTACTTCATTCTATAGATATGCACTTTTGGAAATGCTGACATACGGGAAACTTCAAGGTCGAGCATGGGAAAGTCTTTACAGCTTTGGCTGTGTAACAAGTTTTTATTTTATATATAACACAAACTTGTCACTAATTAATTGCTTTAATTAGTGTGTATAAGAAATAACCAGTGCTTGCATTGATTATGTGAGCAAATGATGGGACAAGAAGAACGGGTTCGTTTGCGTTATAAAAGAATGTGACGTTTGCAACCACATACAATGGAACCTCTCTATAACAACATTGTAGGGAAGGAAAAAAAATTGTCACTTAGCAATTTATATAGAACAGCTGTTTTATATAGAACATTAAATATGTGCCTTACATGTACAAAGGGCGGGAAAAAAATGTTGTTATAGAGAAATGTTGTCCTAAAGAGACTTGTAATTGAGAGACTACAGTGTACAGTCGACTCTCGCTATAACAGCACCCTATAAAGCATCAAATTTCGCTTGTTATAGCGAAAAACTATTATAGAGAACACACATTTCCATGCTAACAAATGGAGAAAGTTTTTGAGGGGAGCATTATTTGCTGCTGTTATAACGAGAGTACTGTTATACAGGGGACTGTTATAGAGAGAGTCGACTGTAACCGGTCCCTTTCTTCTCACGCTTGTCGTCTTTGTCGATGTCCTTCATGCAGGGAAGATATTAAAAAATACACCCTGGTTTAAGTAAAACCTTACATTTTCTGACCGTACAAATGTATATTTGATATTATATACATTACAGTGGACTCTCGCTATAACAACCCTCAAGGGAAGGGCAAAATTGGTTGTTATATGGAAAAGTTGTTACATGGAACATTTAATATGTGCACTACATATACGAAGGTCAGAAAAATAGAGTTGTTATAGAGAAAAAGTTGTTATAATGAGAGTTGTTATAGAGAGAGAGTCCACTGTACATGCTCAAATATATGTATACTAACTAAATACAGTGGAGTCTCTTTATAACAAGTCTCTCTATAACAACTTTTCTCTATAACAACATTATTTTTTCCGCCCTCCGTACATACAAGATGCATATTTCATGTTCTATATAACAACTTTTCCCAGTAACAACATTTTTCGCTCGTCCCGTCAGAGTTGTTAAATAGAACCTCCACTGTATATACTAAATATAATTCATTAGGAATACAACCTAAGCCAGTAGCCAGCTATTATAATAGCTGAACGAAGACAGGCTGTTCCCTGGTATGCGTCGGTTAATATTTAGCTCCTTATGAATTGGGTAGATTCAGGTGGTGACTAACCGGCTGTGATATTGACATTAGATCAAACTGCGGACAGAGCTGAATTGTTCAATCTCAATTTGAGTGGCATTGCAATAACAAAAAGCATACAAAATTGTTTTTTTTTGCAGTTTGTAAATATGATTTCTATAATTCTGTTCGCCCTGGCTGTGTTATCGTATTATGTGCTATGGGGTTTCCCTAACCGGAGGAAGGGTTTACCCCCTGGACCTTTCCCATGGCCCGTGATCGGGAACATCTTGGCCGTGGGGAGAGTTCCACACGTGACCTTGAGCAAGTGGACACAGATCTACGGGAATGTCTTCATGGTCAAATTCTTCAATAAGAAGTAAATACCTTTTATTCGTTGGTACAAAATTATATTGGAACTAAAATCAGAATTAAATAAAAATAATTAAATAACGTTAGAAAAATATTTAATTGTAAGCATAGGTATAACTATAATAGAGTAACGCTTCATAGTTGTGGCTATACAGTCGAACCTCTCGATAACGGTTCATCTTAAATCAGCATATTTTCCCCGTTATAACGAAAAACCGTTATAGAGAACAGAAATGTCTATGTTAACAATTGGAGAAAGTTTTTGAGGGAAGCATTTTCAGCCACCGGTATAGAGAGAAAACCGTTATAAGGGAGCCCGTTACAGAGAGGTTCGACTGTAATTTTTTGCGACGTTTTTTTCAGTATTTTATCCGCTGTGGCTTAACTAAGGGCGTTCGAGGAAAGGATTCTAATATGTCGCATTCCAAGAAATAACGAAAGAATTTATATTAAATTTATCCTCGCCGATTTTATATTATGATTTTTTGAGAACATACTAGAGTTCACAAATGTGACCATTTGCACTTAATTATGACTACTTCAATTGTGGTAAACGTTTATAATTGTGAAAAAAATGTTATTACAAGTAATTCCAGACTTAATACACATATGCAGGGCTATCCTGAAAGTGATTGAATAATTCCACAAAGCCGGGAAAAAGAACAAGAAATGAACCAGGTTAAGTTCATACAGTCGAACCTCCGTATAACGGGCTCTGTTATAACGGTTTTTGCTCTATACCGGTGGCTGAAAATGCTTCCCTCGAAAACTTTCTCCGATTGTTAACATAGAAATTTCTGTTCTATATAACGGTTTTTCATTATAACGGGGAAAATATGCTGATTTAATGGAAACCGTTATAGAGAGGTTCGACTGTACTTGAATAGCCCCGGAAAAACTTTGAAAATGCATTGGTTTTAAAATTTAATTAATTTGCCGGCCATAATTAATTAATAATATGGCAGGTGCTAGTGTCCTTAATTTTAAATCATTTTCTTTCATTATACGCGTAGTTCTTGATTAAATTGGTGGGGGGCCACAATTACTCGGCCACAATTACAGGCGTCATCCTGCATATAAATGTTGTATTAATGTTGGACAGTATGGTCGTAATCTCGGATGCCAAACTTGCCCGGGAAGCTTTTAATAGGGTGGACCTTAGTGGAAGACCACGAATAGTGAGTGCCGAAATGTTTTTGGAGGGAGATGATGCGGGCACTGCAAAAGATAGTGTGGTCTCCGCCGAGGGCAGGCGTTGGGCGGAACGGCGGCGATTTACAGTGAAGCATCTTCGTGGATTTACCAAGGATGGTCTGTACCCGCTTTTGGTCCAGGAAATCACGGGATTGGTGCACTGGGCCCGGACGCAAGTGGGAAAGCCTGTGGTTTTCACATCCAAAATTTCTGTCGCCACCACAAACGTCCTCTGGATCCTTCTTTGCGGCGAGAGAATGCTTACTAATGAAACCCTGGAACGTGAGTTTACGGATAGTGCGGAGTAAGTCCAATTTTAAATCCTACCGCCGGCTTCTGACATTCTAATAAATCGGAAATTTTTGAGGCATAAAACCTAATATTTTGCAATACTTAATAATAAAAAATTTATATTCGCACACTCATGTTTTTATTAATTAAGATGTTGCCAATGATGTATAAATAATTAATCAATATTTAACGTATTCTTTTCGTTATTTTTGTTTTTTATAGAAATGGTATGAGATCATTCGAAAATCCGTTGATCGTCTTTTGTCCCACTCTGGCAAAAATGCTCGGATCTCTGTCGGGCTGGGCGGCCTTTACCAAAGCGGCGTATACTGCACACGATATCATGCGACCCAGTGTTCACCGCAGGCTGGAGAAATATGCGGATTTGCCCACTGTGGATAACCCGGAGGATTATTTGGATCATTTGATTAAGGAAATCAAGGACACCAAGGATGTCAGTTCCAGCTTTTATAATGCCTGTATGCATAATTCCTTCCTCAATTCTCTATTTATTACGAACATGTTTCTTTACGCACCTTTCGCATATTATATACGTATATATATGCATAATTATGTAATATACCTAGATAGTTCGATCCACACATTGGTGAGAGACATGTTGTTCGCGGGGAGCACAACTGTGACGGTATCTGTCCAGTGGGCCATTTTGTACCTAACTGCCTTTTCGGAGTGTCAAAGGAAACTCCAAGAGGAAATTGATAGGAAGGTGGGACGGGGCAGCTATATAACCATCGAACATTTCCCAAGGTTTGTTGCACCCCTCATTGTCCAGATTTGATTTGGTTAAAATTTGCAACGATATCTGAAACTGCACATGACAATTATGCACTGGACAATTATACATAAGAGATAATGCATGATTTTGGGATGAAGCCTCCTATATGCCCAAGCCGTGGTGAGAGAAACCTTGCGCAAGTCTTGCATCGTCCCCTTGGGCGGACCTCATAGAGCGACAGAAGACTTGGAATTCCGAGGCTTTACAATTCACAAGGACACGATGGTGTCCATGAACACTTATCACATTCATCACGACCCCGAAATCTGGGGTGACCCCCAAAACTTCCGACCAGACAGATTCTTGACGGTGAATGCGGATGGCGTGGAGGTGCTGAAAAACTACGATGAGCTTGTGCCCTTTTCCGTTGGTCGACGCCAATGTGTCGGGGAGCAGTTTGCGAAGGATGAGATATTCCTGTTTGTCACAAATTTGTTCAAAAATTTTTATATCGCTTTTGCACCGGGAGTGACCCCGAATTTGAAGGGCAGGACATTGACGGTGGTAGCCCCGCATGTCCATCAATATATCCTGACGAATCGATCGAATTGACGATAATGTATCCCAGTGCTTACAAAGTAAAAATTGTATCCCTATTTTGCAGGCTAAATTTTTGGGTGGTCATTGTTGTATACACTTTGACCGGGATATAATAAATAAATGCACCAAACCAATATTATGTATATCCAATTAATACTTAACACCCTCCCAATATATCTGTTGGCCCCATTTGAAACAAGTAGGCATTCTACGCGATATAACAAAGCAAACCCGGAAATGCATGGTTTCTGCGCAAAGTTTCATCGCCGTTCTAGAGTTAGAAGTACCCTGAAACAGCATTCGTTGGTTGAGCATGCAAAATGGTGAGGCGAAACTGAATACCGCGCTGTAACCAAATCAACAAGTTATTCTAAAGAGAATACTATAATTTTCATTAAAACACATGCAACTATCCATTTAAAATGTGTTTTTGTAATATATATATACTATATATATAATATATATATATTATATATATATATATATATATATGTAATATATATACTATAGTATCATTTTACTACAAAATTAATTATATTCTGCGTAGCAACGTTTCTCTATACATCAGCATTATTGGTTCGTCTCTTGAATGTTCTGACAGAGAGACTCCATTGTATTTCCTTTCAATGGTCTGCAACTGGTTGCTGTTACAAATATAGTACATTGTAGTCTCTATAATAAGTTTCTATATAGCAACAATATTTTTATCGACCTTCGTATATGTACAGTACATATTTTATGTTGCTACAGGGAAATGTCACAGCATTTCCCTGTAACATTTTTTTTCGTCCCTTCAGTGTTGTTATAAAGAGACTCCACTGCGCACGTATCTATACAAGTGGATATACATGGTACAAATTTGTGTAGTAGAAAAAAACGTGTACTGATTCTCATTATTTTGAATGGATCAAGCAATGCAAACCATTAACTATATTTGACATTTCCGGCCACACTGAACCCGTTCCAATCTTCCCACGCTGGCCAGTTAATCATGCGTGAATCAGAAAAAATACGCTTTGATTTACGTAGGATGTGTTCATAGATGTATTCCTTGCGTAATTAAATTGTTTGCGTCCTAATTAAACAAAAACAAATTTGATCTCTGAACAGCGAATTGAAAATACGTCAAGCATGTGCGTGGGAATACTGCTATAGGTTTGTGCTTATATTATAAACAGACTTTTCAAATCCTTGTGATTACACTCCTCAGTCGAGCTACTCCAAACGGATTTCAGTGCACAAATTTTTTAGCAATCTGTATCAAGCAGAATCCAAGACGACAACACATTATGCACCGTATTGCTTTGGAAGCAAAATCATATTAAAAGCTTTTCTTGCCGTTTATTAACATGATTTCTGCAATTCTTCTCGTTCTGGCCGTGATATCTTGCTACTGGCTAAGTGGAGCCTCTCGACAAAGGAAGGGATTACCTCCTGGACCTTTCCCTTGGCCAGTGATTGGTAATGTGTTATCCGTGGGGAGAGTCCCACACGTGACCTTGAGCAAGTGGACAAAGATCTACGGGAATGTCTTCTTGGTCAAATTCTTCAATAAGAAGTGAATGCTTTTTTTCATTTGTATAAAAGTGGATTGGAAGGAAAGGCAGAGTTCAATAAAATAATTAAATAGCTTTAGAAAAATATTTAGTTACAATTAATATACCTATTCGTGAATTATTTTCTACGTTGGACAGTATGGTGGTAATCTCGGACACCAAACTGGCCCGGGAAGCTTTTAATAGGGTGGACCTTAGCGGAAGACCACAGATTGTGGTTGCAGAAATTGCTTTGGAGGGAGATGATGCGGGCACTGCCAGAGATAGTGTGCTCCTAGCCGAAGGCACGCCTTGGGCGGAACGGCGGAGATTCACGTTGCAACATCTTCGTGGATTCACCAAGAATGGCTTGTATCCGCTTTTGGTCCAGGAAATCACGGGATTGGTGGATTGGGCTCGGATGCAAGTGGGGAAGCCCGTGGATTTGTCGTCCAAAACTAGGGCTGCCACTTTAAATGCCCTCTGGATCCTTCTGTGTGGCGAGAAGCTGATGACTAATGACGTCACGGAACAGCTGTTTCAAAGAAGTAACGAGTAAGTTCAATTAGATTTTTACCGATGTGTTGACATTATCAGATAACGGGAAAATTTTTTAGGTGTGTCTACCAACGTATGACATCCGAATCGGTATTCGAATTCAAATCGGAATTATATCCATATTTTTCAGTATTTTAATCGGAATTAGAATCCATATTTGTGTCCGAAAAATATTTTAATTGGAATTCATAATTACAAATACATTCAAAATTTAAATTCGTATTCAAAATTTGACATTTGAATTCCGATACTTTATTATTGGTATTCAAAAATTCCTTCATTTTGTTGCTAATTCCCGCCGGGCAAGTTTTTATTGGCAAAATCAAGACGATTCTAACGATGAATTTTTCAATTGACAGTAATGTAACTATTTCGTCCGTAAAAACATCGATTTTCGCTAAATCAGATTTGCGGAGTCAATTAATAATTTTGTGTATTGATTTTGCGTTTATTTTAAGCTGCAAATTATGCCAGATTGTATTAAAAATAAATTTTTAAAAGTATTCGAAAAGTATTTGAATACGTATTCATATGTTTGAGTATTTGAATAAAATTGTATTAGAATTAGAATTCAAATTTTAGATATCCGAAATTTTAATTTGTATTCATAATTAGGTAAAACGCGTATTTCAATTCGAATTTGAATTCATATTTTTTCAGATGTCATACCTTAATGTCTACCAATACAGTTAAAATGTTTATTAGTGAATTACAACGTTTTTTGCCAAAACTGTGCTTAAAATCTTGTAGGGTGCTCCGTAAGTTATGCTTTTCTTTTTTCTGTAAAAATATTTTGTGTGTTGTTTGCCAGAGGTTGCGTTGGAAGAATGTTGAATTACGTTTGAGCAGCATCGAGCAGAATCGGAATTGTTCGGGCTTTTATTGTTCGAGCGTTTACAGCATTATTTTTTGCTTGTCATTACTTATTGATTATTACATGGGCTGTTGTTGATCAGTAAGCTAGAGATTTATCCATTTATATTCTGTTAGCATTACACTAGGGTCGTGCGAAAACCCATTCATCGTGTTCTTGCCCACTTTGGCCGAAATGCTCGGTCCTTTGTCGGGCTGGTCCGCCTTTACCAAAGCGGTGCGTACTGTACACGATATCATGCGACCCAATGTTACACGGAGACTGGAGAAATATAAGGATTTACCCACCGTGGAGAACCCGGAGGATTACTTGGATCATTTGATTAAGGAAATTAAGGAAACCAAGGACATCAATTCCAGCTTTTTCAATGCTTGTAAGTACCATTTCTACATGTATATAAGTTTGTAGAAATGAGCATTTTTGTTGTATAGCGCTGTAAAATTAATTGACAAACTATAGATGCCTTACTTATACCACGTACGTGGGCACACTTATTACTTAAATAGATAATTCTATCAACACATTACTGAGAGACATCATGTTCGCCGGGGGCGAAACTCTCACAGTTTCTGTCTTGTGGGCCATTTTGTACCTAACCGCCTTTCCGGAATGTCAAAGGAAACTCCAAGAGGAAATTGACAGGAACGTGGGACGGGGCTGCCCTGTAACTATCGAACATTTGCCAAGGTCTATATTGTCCCTACTTGTCCTGTTCTTATTTTTTAAATCTGATATTTCAAATTCTTAAATGTGTCTCAACTGACACATGGGTGATAATGGTAATTAATAATATTCGGATACAGGTTTCTCTATGCCCAAGCCGTGGTGAGGGAAACCATGCGCAAGTCTAGTATAGTTGCCATGGGCGCGCCTCATAGAGCCATGGAAGACGTGGAATTCCAAGGCTTTACCATTCCCAAGGACACGATGGTGTGCATGAACACTTATCACATTCATCACGACCCCGAAATCTGGGGTGACCCCGAAAACTTCAGACCAGACAGATTCTTGACGGTGAATGCGGATGGCGTGGAGGTGCTGAAAAACTACGATGAGCTTGTGCCCTTCAGCGTTGGTCGACGCCAATGTGTCGGGGAACAGTTTGCGAAGGAGGAGATATTCCTCTTTGTCACAAATTTGTTTCAAAACTTTGATATCTCCTTTGCACCGGGAGTGACCCCGAATTTGAAGGGCAAGACATTGACGGTGGTAGCCCCGCATGCCCATCAATACATCCTGACGAATCGAGATAAAGTCGTGTGATGGACTAATAATCGTGTATTCCTCTGTACGGTGGAGTCTCTCTATAACAATTCTACAATAATTCTAGGTGAACACGAATAATGCTGTTACATATAGAGAAATGTGGTTACGCAGAAAATGAATAAATTTGGGGCAACATGATACTAAACTACAAAACTCCCATTTTAAATAGGCATTTGCAAGTGTTTTAATGCAAATTACAGAATTCTATTTGAATCTTGATGATTTGGCTCCTGCGCATTGCTTTGTTTTACCATTTTGCCCGATAAAAATCAATGTTGTTACAGATAGGAAACTTCTAAAGCGTGAATACTATTGTCAAGGGCACGGAAAAATGTATTGTTACACAGCAATTTTGTTACTGAAATATTGTTATACAGAAAAAAGTTTATAATGAATAGATGCTACGTCGGAATGACAAATCTTGTGATAGAGAAAACGTTGTAATAGGGAGACTTTTTAAAGAGACACTCCACTGCGTATATGTATGAGTTAGACAAATAAAAGCCATAGAGAGAATTTGTAGTGGATAGGCTATATGCAGGTACGGTTGGACTTCGTCTTTCTTCCCTGGACTACTGTACTCTGCTATTTTTATTTGTGTTGCAGGTGGCAGACGGTTTACAATACAGTCGACGCTCCCTATAACAGCACCCTATAAAGCATCAAATTTCGCTTGTTATAGCGAAAAACTGTTAAAGAGAATATACATTTCTATGTTAGCAACCGGAGAAATCTTTTGAGGGGAGCATTTTTTGCTGCTGCTATAACGAGAGTACTGTTATAAAGGGGACCGTTATAGAGAGAGTCGACTAAGCACGAATAAAGCAACAACTGCATAGTTTTCCCTTCGAAATCTGTTTTTTTCTTGTTTTCGTACATATTATTTCTTACATGTATATCGGGAATAAAATGTACTATTATTACATTATTACATAATCGAATACATTCAGAAAAAATCTTTTAAAGTACCTAAAAATCCTAAATGTACCGATACGCACTATGTATATGTATATACATTGATAACTTGTGGAGAACCTTCCCAAACTCATGATTTTTTTTACTTGTTTTCAAAGCAAAAGAGTGACATTATCATGGAAATTACCATTTGAATGGCACTCTTCTTTCTGTCGTTGTAAGTGAAGGCATAAGACCTGCACAGCGCCAGTCCAAGGTTGTCGTGTTGAACAACAACTTTTGTGTGTAGAGTAGCTTATAGTTTCAAGTTCAATTTGCGAGTAATTAATTATTGTATCAAGTAGAGTTTCAAGTTTGAAAATGTTTACTATTGCTATAAAAACTAGTATGTATTGTCTATAATTAAGAATTAAGGACTTTCGAAAATACATACTCGTAATTTTAAACTCACTCGTTGATTTAACTTGCATATAGTTGGGAACTGATTTTTTTAGCCCATCCAAAACCAGGTTCAATTGTGTGTTCTTATCATGTTAAATCTAAAAACTTCCATTAAAACACATTGGTGGAATAAATTTTTACACTTCCCGTATGCTCGTACTTCCAACTAGATTCTATTAATTAATTTAATCTGATCTGTCTGGTTAGTACACAGCATCCGTTGTCATTTTACCTATACGAAAAACTGGATTACAAATGAAATCTATCTATCTAACAAATGAAATCGTAAATTATACTCCAGACTTTCAATTTATTATGTATAATTTTGAAGGCATCGTGTCCGTTTAAGTCAGACAGGGGTAATGTGGAACTTAATTAAACAAACTTGAAAATGGTTATTACCCACTTTTAGTTTTTGAACCGAGATGGAAGTTTAAATTAAACAGCCAAAAGCAAATTGAAAACCATAAACCATGGATAAAATTGCAAATAAGGGGGGAAATGCATGTTGTCTTTGTCAAAATCTTGCGAATCTAGATTGCCGTTTTCTGTAGCTGATAATGTCATGCACTAGACAGCAGTGGAGATGATAGTATGCATTAGGAGCGCATGGGGATGATCAAACTATGTACATCAACATCATCCTGGATGTGCTAATTGTAAAGATTGTAACTTTATTACACTGTAATTTGACCTTGGACAACGGCCCAACATGGGCACGGCCAGACAAATCTTTGATTTTGCATTAAATCTTTATTTTTCGCCATTAAGCAGTAATGCAAGAGTAAACGTGTTCTCTATATGCGACTTTTTATGTGACACTGAAATGATACATCCAATGTATGAGAAGGTGTGGGCGAATGAAAGTTATTTGTACTACTCATTAAAAAGTATTTACCCTGTCTTCTGCCTGCTCCATTCACTTGGTTAATACTTCAATTTGTATCATAGCTGAGTAAAGCCAGCACTGAATACAGAAATACATTGACAATTAATTTTTCCTAACAATTAAAATGATTTCGGCAATTCTACTGGCCCTTGCTGTGATTTCATTCTACGTGCTACTGGTGCTCCCACGCCGGAGGAAGAGATTACCCCCTGGACCTTTCCCATGGCCGGTGATCGGGAACCTTTTGTCCATGGACAAAATCCCGTACTTGACTTTGTCCAAATGGACCAAAATTTACGGGAATGTCTTCACGGTCAAATTATTTTATCGGGAGTAAGTATAAATATGTATTATTTTTCTTAAATAATTTCTCCCTGCTCAGATTATTTTTGTTTTACAAGGAAGTTTACGTTGTATTGTATGCATATTATGTATTAATATGTACATAATATGTATAACATTTGAAAATTTTTAAACGGTTGTAAATTTGAAAATGCCCCGCTTTAACTGCCGGGCATTTTGGGAAGGTATTGTGGGAATTTAAATTTTTCCGTTCATATTTTGAAAATGATTTCAACATATTCGGGTTAAAACCTTCAATGAAAGCATTGTTACATTCACCGAGGTCACAAAATTTCACTCAAATTGACTTAAATGGCTATCAAAAATTTAGACATCCCAGGGAATTTAAAATTTACGTTCGTAAATATATTTGATATAAAATAGAATGGTCATAATTTCGGACGCCAAGCTCGCTAAGGAGGCTTTCAACAAAACGGATTTAAGTGGGAGACACAGCTTTGCAAACATTGAATTCTATTTGGATGGTGATGTCAAGGGGTCATCAAGAGACAGTGTGGTGACAGCTGAAGGTAAACGCTGGCTTGAACGACGGAGATTCGTCTTAAAGCATCTCCGAGGATTTACCAAGGATAACTTGTACCCCCTTCTGATCAAAGAAATCGGGGATTTGGTGGATTGGGGCAAGACTCAAGTGGGGAAGCCCGTGGTTTTGACCCCGAAAATCTCCACAGCCACCGTCAACGTCCTTTGGATCCTCATTTGCGGCGAGAGATTGATCCAGGATGAGGTCACCGAGCAGCAGTTTTCCATTGCATCGGAGTGAGTCCATTTTCCTTCCAGGGAATTTGATCCCTTGAATAATTAATAGATTGATTTTTTTAAATATATAAAATTATAACTCATCTATAACAGGAGCATACAATAATTAAAAATAATAAAAAAACGTTTTTCAATAGAACCTTCTTCCAAGGCTTCGACAATCCGCTCTTCATGTATTACCCCTCATTGGCCAAACTCTTTGGCCAGTGGTCAGGTTGGACAAATTTAACCGATAAATTGCGCACTCTTCATAAGTTGCTTCGGCCAGCTGTCACTCGCCGGTTGGAAAAGTACAAGGATCTGCCCGTGGACAATCCTCAGGATTTCCTGGATAATCTTATCAAGGCAGTAAAGGAGACGACAGATGAAAGCTCTAGCTTTTACAGCGCATGTGCGAATATAATCCTTTTTTACCAAGTCCAGTATCATTGTATACATATATGTATGTATACATATGATGATTAAAAATTAAAATGGTAAATAATATCAATAATAATTTATCTTGCCCGGAATATAGACGACTCAATCGATGTGCTAGTGCGAGATGTTTTGTTTGCCGGAACTGAGACCGTAAGAACGACCACGCAATGGGCGATTTTGTACCTCTGTGCTTACCCGGAAAGCCAAAGGAAGCTTCAGAAGGAGATCGACGACAAATTGGGAAGGAACGAACAGGTCACCATCGACCATTTACAACGGTATGTCCCGGTCATTTTTTTTTGACGAGCACCGCGGCTGTTATCACGAGAAATTGTTTCTCGAGAGTAACAGGAATCTACAAATTTTCCGAGATTTGAAAGAATTACAAAGGGGGACCCCGTGGTGATTAAATTTTAACTAATTTTCCCCATACAGTGGACTCCCCATATATGGAGTCCCTATATAACAACTCTAAATGGAAAGCCGAAACATATTGTTACAGGGAAATGTTGTTATATAGAGCATAAAATATGTACCTTATATGTACGAAGGGCGGAAAATATATTGTTGTTATAGAGAATTGTTGTTATAAAGAGACTTGTTATATAGAGACTCCACTGCGTAGTAACTTTTACTCTATAACTACTTTATTTTTCAGTCATTAGTATATGTAGTGTATACATATTAAATGTTTCATATATACATAACAAATTTTCCATATAAAACCATTTTTGCCCTTTCATGCAGGATTGTTATAGCGAGAGTCCACTGTCAAGATTTTTCCTAAAAATGATTCCGAGCAATATTTAATTTCTGCAAAACATTAAATATTCAAATTTAACCTCATTTCGATTTTTTTTTCGTTACAATTAATAAGGAGGAAAATGTACTCTGCAAATTTATGTGGGATCAGTTTCAGTTCAATTTTTTGCCCTTAAAATTAATCACTTTTTGCATGTAAGAGTGCACTTAAATATTATAATGTAACACTGAAAGCAGGACTGAATAACAGATGTTGTACTTTTTTAACGTTAATAGGCTTCCATATGCTCAGGCGGTAGTGCGGGAAGCACTTCGCAGGTCCTCCCTCACCCCACTGGGCTTGGGGCATAGAGCGACGGAAGACGTGGAATTCCATGGCATGGTTATTCCGAAGGACACCATGGTGGCCATTAACGCCTACCACATGCATCATGACCCAGAAGTCTGGGGTGACCCGGAAAACTTCCGGCCGGACAGGTTCTTGACGGTGAATGAGGAGGGCGTGGAGGTGCTTAAGAACTACGATGAATTCATGCCCTTTTCCGTTGGCCGACGTGTTTGTGTGGGGGAGCAATTTGCGAAGGAGGAGCTGTTCCTCTTCCTCACAAATTTATTCCAGAATTTTGACATTGCCCTTGCACCGGGAGTGACCCCGAATTTGGACCCAAGGACGGTGGGGATGAGAAGTTCTCACGTCCATGAAGTCGTCCTAACTAATCGATCTTGAGAAAAATTATTATTATAGTGCACGCAGGGTCGTAAAATTACGTTTTCCTGGCTCCGAGATTTTTTATTCGTGTTTTCGTACCAAAATTCCTTGACTTTTTGAAAAAAATGCCGGAAAATAATTGCCCAACAAAACCTTGGTGCCCAGGAGGCTATTCAAATTTGGAAACTTGACTAAAAATTTGTCGTTTTTAAGAATTTCCCTGAAAATTTTTGTCTCAATTTCCCATAAAAAATGTGTTTCACAATTCTCTGAAAATTTGTCTTACAATTTCTCTGAAAATTTGTCTCACAATTTCTCTAAAAATTTGTCTCGCAATTTTCCTAAAATTGGTCGCATAATTTTCCTAAAATTTCACTTACAATTGCTGTAAAAATTTGTCTCACAATTTCTCTGAAAATTTGTCTCACAATTTCTCTGAAAATTTGTCTCACAATTTCTCTGAAAAT
>JAQGBT010002750.1:0-22570 GCA_034698585.1 Disparrhopalites patrizii | reverse complement strand
GGTGGTTTATTAATTTCCTGTAGAAATTTCAATCTTTCATTGACCCAGAAAATTTCGTTGACCCTCCAGTCTTGATATTACCGCTAAAGCTGTAGTTTTCTGAATTCCTTTGATATAAAATTTACGCGCACGGTTAATTTTTACGCTCTATCAACATCAACACTCATATCAGTCCGGTATTGATGTAACTACTTTTAACCGCATAACCTCTATAAATAAATCAAATACATATTAATACATATAGTTTCTTAGGTATAATAGGTGACCCGGCTTTTACAAACTCCCAGTTCTTTTTTTCATCCACATTAACCTTGAGAATAATTACAAAAGTCAGACGGTATCAAATTAATCTTAACACAAAAAACTAATTACTCACCAAAATGCTTAATGAACACGTCCGTTTTTTCGTTGATGGCCAAGATGAATTTGGAACTTTGGATAATCAATAAAACTCAGACGTGATTGTCATTGAAGTGTTGACCAAGCAAACTTCGAAGTAATAAATGAGAAAGAAAGAAAAGTGGCAAAAGAAGAAAATTGCGAATGACGGCAAGGAAAAACGTCGGGTAACCCGGAGGAAATTGAATTTCCCTCGAGAATCTTCCCGGTCTTGGAAAAGTAGTTTACACAGGAAAAACCCGGGTTTTTTGCACTTTTTACCGACTCTGGTCTCACCTTAATCCTTGATCTTCCTTCACAAAATCTTCTCCCATACTTACGGCTTTTCTATCGTATCGTTCGTTTGACGTTCCCTTTGAAAAAACCAGAAAATGTGAAAACCCGCAATTTCGTTGCAAAATCTGGATTATTTTCAACTGTATGATTTTTGATCGATTTCAATTAGGGGAGCCAGAATTGTGAATCCTTAAACCAGTACTATAATTTATTGAGTGGAACGAAAAAGCTGTTTTATAACGCAAATAAAAATAATTATTATAATTTTTTTTTTAAATATGACCACATAGGAGGCATAAATAGACAGCAAACACATGTTCCCAAATGCAATCAAGTTTGTACCACAAAAGTGATCTTTTCCACACAAATTCATAGTAATGTCAACTTGAACGTTGCCTCAAAATCAATTCCAGAGCCAAAATTATGCTTCAAAGGATGAAGAGGCGAAAAAAAAATAAAGCAAAATACGGATTTGAAATGAAAATCCCTATAAAACTGTAAATTAATCCGAGTTTTGCAAATGATTTTTCCTGTTTCCGTAAGCTATTTCGTACAACCACTTTTCAAACAAGGCAGTAAAGGAGGAAAGCGTTTAAATAATTGAAATTGATTAAAATTCTACGTAAAAATAGATGTTTTCCGAAACTCATGTCCTTTCCTAAGATCAAGAGCATTCAATGGTACAGGATGTCGGGAAAGATACAATTCCGTTTACAATTGTGAGCTGGTCCAATGATCTAGAAAATCCGCAGTAATGTGTTGTAATATGTAATGTAATATGTTGGGGTTCTTCTGTGACCCAAAATCCGGACTTTGACTGTGATTGTTGAAGCATTCCTTTTGTTACAAAAATATTGTTCATTTTTTGGGGGAAATTGCAAAATGGAACATCCACAAAGGGTTTGACTATAAAACAAAAGAAAAAGAATGGTGCCAAAGATTGACAACAATGGACAAGGCCTATTGATTGTTTACAGACAGAGGAATCACTTTCAAGGTCAAAGGCCAAATCAGTGAGGGAAGGACTTTTGAAGATGTTCCAGGACGGAATCAGGTTTGCGGGGGATTTGAAGTGCATAAACGTGGTGGTAGTTTATATTTTAATGGGAGGAATTGACCTCAGTTGGGGTCAATCCCGGCTTTACGGAGGGCCAATCCCCTTCCCCCATTCCTACCCTTCCGTGGTGAGTCTGTACGACGCCCGGACTCAAGCTCATATCTGCGCCGCCGCCATCCTCTCCGAAAGCCTCGTCCTCAGCGCTTGGCACTGCCTGGAAAAGCACCGGAGGACACTGGACAATATCATGATCCGCGCCGGGAAAAACAATTTGGACCGAATGGAATCAATGGAGCAGGTGGCGAGAGTGGTGAAGTATGCCAGTCCAAATGACGAGGAATATTTGATGAAGGGCGGATCTATCAAGCTGGAAAGGGACATTGTCATTTTGATGGTGGAACCCGCTTTCACCTTCAACAAATTTGTAAAACCTTCCATCTTGGCATCAGCAGGTTTCATCGGGGCAGGCAGGACATTTTAAAAATTGTCCAAATATTGTTGTTAATACGGAGACACCACTTTATCCGTATTTTTTTTTAGAATCCCTCGGAAACACGGTGGGATGGGGTGAGACGGGAGATATTGATCGAAATGTGGGATATTTGTATGAGGAACAGGAGCTCCTCATTATGGATGAGACCAGTTGTGCTCCCATTTTTGCCGAATACAAGGAGGAAGACATTCTTGCTGATGAAGTTTGTGCTGGAAACGGTCAATTCATAGAAGGATCTTGCCAAGGAGACGACGCTGCCGTACTGTTTTATGTGGAAAAAGGACCGGCTAAAGCCAAAATTCTATTGGGAATTATGAAGAGGCGGGTAGCGGATTGTGGCAATGGATTCCCCAATATCTTCAGCCATATTCCTTTCTACTCCGAATGGATTAATGTCACTATGTCCAAGTTGCTGGGAATAGGTAAGTGTATCTTTTGGGCTTTCATGCCAATATTCTTTAGGATTAGAGGTCAGAGGTGTCTTGCTGATACTAACTCATTTATGTATGTCATGTTGAGTTTTGTACATACCTGACCGACAAAGAAAAGTTCATAATTTCACAATGATTCTTTCAGAACCCGAACCAGCTCCAGAGATAGAGAAGACCCGAGCCCCACGACGCCGGTCGCGCCCACATGTTGATCCAAAAAAAGTTGTAGAAATGCTGAATAATCTGAGAAAACGGGCTGCCAAAATTTTTAAAAGTAGGCTGGGCGTGTCCAAGCAAACCAACTCCGACCGCCAATATGAGGGATTTAAAATTTAACATGTTTGATTCAGTATATACTTTTAATTAATCCAAACAAAAGCTTCAGCAAAAATTTACACGTACCGTCTACCTTCATACTGGTAGCAGCAACTAATAAAAGTAAACTTCGATAACAAACATTGAATGGATAATTAATAAACAATGAACAACACTCTCATAAGCTCCTGTATATTAGAAAATTTATGAATTTCTGTACACTCCAACTAGAATAGAAGAAAAACTGTCATGAAAAGAAGCTATTATGCGACTCCAGCATTCTTTGCCATTCCATAAAATATTGTTTCAGTGTTTTGTAGAAGTGCCTTTGGCTCGTCGAACTCAACAATCTCTCCGTTGTCCAGAACCATTACTCTGTCAAAACCAAGAACAAATTTTTGAAAAGTAAAAAACAATAAAAACAAGCAAACAACAAGCAATTGCTCAGTTGAGTTGCTTCTGCTCACTTATTGTAATCCATGATTGTATTTAATCGATGAGCAATAGTGAGAACGGTATTATCGCGAAATTCTTCTCGGATTGTTTGTTGAATTAAATCGTCTGTCTCCAAATCAACTGCAGCTGTCGCTTCGTCAAGGATTAAGATTTTCGATTTTCGAAGCAATGCTCTTGCCAAACACACAAGTTGTCTCTGACCCACACTACAAAATAATGAGAAGAAATATATATACAATCATAAAATTTGAAATCTTCTGTCCACCAGTAAACTATTCACACGATCGACAAAAATCAAGCAATCTAAAATGAGAAACCATTTTATGAATCAGTCATCCCTCATTTACCTTAGATTCTCGCCACCTTCCGATATTTCGTGAAGCAGCCCACCAGAAAACCCGTTGACTGTTTCCTTTAAATGCGCGAATTCCAGTGCACGCCAAATGTCTAAATCGGAATATTTTTTAAACGGATCCAAATTGGATCTCAATGTACCGGCGAAGAGCACGGGATCTTGCGGAATAATAGTTAAGTTTCCTCGCAGGTCGTGAAGACCTAACTGGGAAATCTCGACGCCATCAATGGAAATCGATCCTCCTGCGGCTTCTATGATTCGAAACAAACCAAGCGTCATAGACGACTTCCCCGCTCCTGTTCGGCCAACGATTCCCACCTATTATATACCGAAACAAGGTTGCTTGTTTTATGTATTATACCGAGCATACAGTAACAAAGAAGGCAAAATATTCATCACATGGTTAGCCTACTTTTTCTCCAGGATTGATTGTACAGGTGACATTTTTTAAAACTAGATCCAAGCCTTCTCTGTACCTAGTCTGATAGGTTCGATAGGAAATGGCTCCGTGCTTAGGCCAGTCTGGTGGAGGTTTCTTTGACGAAATCTCCCAAGGAGCTTCCTATGACGTGAGTAAAGAAGTTTATTTGTAAAACCTCAAAATCATGTAAATGATTACACATGCAATCAACATCAAATTGATCACATCACACCCACCTGAACAACTTCGCTATACTCTTTCAATCTCTCAATTGCGACGGCGTTAGTCTCAACCAAGGAGAAGAAGCGTACTAGCCAATTAAACCCATCCACCATGCTCAAAGCGTACGAAAGAGACAAACCCACCACACCAGCATCCGGGCGAGTGATGACAGTTAGTATAGCAGAGACGAAAATAACGGTGTTGGCCAAACTCTCCAACCACACATTCAGCCACCTAGAACGCATATAAAACAAGAAAAAACGTAGTACCGACGTTGGTATAAAAAATAATAGCCTGGTCATGGTTACGTTGACCAGAAATGTCTGCTCTCGCAGTTTGGGGTGGCTTAGAATGTTTACATATGTATATATACATACGTAAGTAATAATATGATTCTCATGATGGACTGTGGTTACCGATTTGAAATAAGGAGCGGATAGTATGCCATCATATTCGAATCCAATTTGCGGTACACCTCGTTAATGAACTGCGACTCCGAAGAAAATGCTCGAATCGTCGATGTTCCCGCAAGAGTTTCACTAAAGTGGGCATATATTGGTGATCTCGATATTGATTCCAATCGTCTAACTTGTCGTGACGTAGCAACGTAGAATCTCTGTCAAAGTATAGGTATATATAGATTCAATAATATATATACATTTCATCATTTATGAATCAAAACTGGTCAAGCCTATCGATCCTATGACATGCCTATCGACTTGGTCAGCGTTGATTCTTAAACGACGATTTATTATTCACAAAATGCTCAAGTACTCCCAGAAACAAATGGTCACGTTTATTTTCCACGCTTTTTCTAATAGGAATGTTTGTTGATTTATATAGACTTACTTGAATTCCGTAGTACATGATCATGATTGGAATAAAAACGATCAAAATCCACGGCGAGCTATAGCAGATACCGATCACCGTAACTATAACCTACAAATTCAGACGATATATCCAAAGGTTAATGTGAATAAAGGTATTTGTAATTGTAGTATTGCTTGTGATCGAAATAATACCACGAACTAAATTTTACGTTACCTCAAAAATGCAGTTTAACCAAGATCGCAGATTCGCTGGAAAAGATGAATCAGCAATATCGGTGTCCTTGGAAAACCGGTTCACTATACGCCCCAATGGCGTGGTATCAAAAAATGTCATCGGGGAGCGTAGTATTCGTCGAAGCATATTATTGTGTATTAATTTGGCAGCACTCAGGCTCCCCAAAGCAATGGATATAGTGGCCACAAATACTGAGATTGCTAATCGGAATAAAAATTTAAGTTACGTAAAAAATTAAATTCAGATTTAAAAAAATGATTATATGTATCGTCATTCCCATCGTGGGTAGAAATTCTTAACGGTTCGAGTTCATTTCGTCAGTATCGGTATCAGCAACAAGTTGAAATTCATGTTACATTTTTTTTCAGTCGTAGACTCGCGTGACAAGTTGAGTTTTTTTGAATGTACTCGACAGGGCAATTTCCGTAGCTAGACTCACATTGAAACAAAAACATGATGCACACTGTACACCGTCTTGTAATTGTTTGTAATGACGAATTTTAACCTTTTGCTAATTTTCTTGTTTCGAATTATGTATGTACTAAGCTATACACAACAGCTTTTATTTCGTTCCATTTTAAATTCACTGCCCGGAGTACTCAATCAAACGTGAGTAAGATAAATTGGAACATAAATATATTAATGCAAAATAGTAGGCATAATTTAAAATTGGGCTGTCAATCGAGTTTAAATTTTCACCGAATACCGACATTTCAAGTGCGATTTCAAGTTCCAGATGAAAATAAATTAACTGATAAGGAACTCTCACCGAGGACAGAAAAAAGTTCTCACCTTGGCCAAATCCCAAGACTCCATACACGCTTAAATACATATTTCTTCTGCTAATATCTTGAGTACCATTGCCCAAGGGTGGCTCCATTGACCACATGGACAACCAAATGTTTGACGCAAGGGTGGCTCCTACATAATTATTCTAGTTTTTACAACAATTACAGGACTTCCTCGCACTGCAGCATATTTCGGCGTGTAAAAGGATTTTGATGTTACTTTTTCGAAATAAAATTATTACCATTAAGAGTCATGTGGAAAATGATAGTGGTGACAACAGCACTCAAGCCCAGACTCCTCATGTAGTACATAAAAACTTTTCTATCCACATTCCCAACCTCCGATTTTTCTTCCTCAATTAATTTATCTAACGATTTTTTTGTTTTGGCTTGCTCCGTCTCAGACACATTGTTGTTGTCTCCAAGTAAAAGTTGCGTAGGGCTAGCCTGAAAATTGTGCATTGACTTTTGATGGTACAATCAATTTTCACACGTTTCGTATGATAAAAAATGTACGCACATGTGGACATGTAAAAAAATACACAAAGAATGGGTCAACAGTTTATCAAACCCGAAAAACAAAAGCATAAACGTACGCCAGATTTAATAGACAGTCCATCGCTAACGTCAGAGACTTGAGAAATTAAACGCTTCCGACGTGCAATTGTTTCCTTTATGCCATCTAAATCTTCCAGTTGTTCGAAAACACTACCATCTGCCTCGAGATCGTCTAGGTCCTCAGGTTTAATATACTCGGTCAAAAACTCTGCGAAGTCCCGCTGAAAGGTGCACGTTCCCATTAATAAATCGTGTGCAATTTTAACATACTTATGTTTTTTCAGATACGAAGTTCAAAGCAAAATATAAAACTTGGAAAGCTTAAAAACTAGATATGTATAGTTATTTCCGTCACCTTCTTCTTCAGTAGTTCATGAAACGTCCCAATTTCGCTGATTTCTCCATTCTTCATCACAACAATGCAGTCCATTTGCGGAAGGTACGTAAGCCCATGAGTAACCACTACTCTCGTCTTCCTACTCAAAAGTCCTTGTGGTCCAATAACTTTTTCGAATAGCTGTTTACTTACATGAGCGTCCACAGCACTCAGAGGATCATCGAGAAGGTACATATCCGCGTTATGATAAACAGCCCTAGCCAGCGCAATGCGCTGCTTCTGTCCTCCACTTAAATTTATACCCTGTAATAAATATAATAAATGTCGTTCGTTATACCTTGCAGCAGTGGCAGAATTACTCTTATTCACTCGATAATATTTAGTGAATCCAGTTTAACAGAAACATGACAACAATACCTTTTCTCCAATTTCAGTTTTATCGCCAGCCGGCAAAATTTCTATGTCAGGCAGCAGAGCGCAGGCTTTAGTAATTTTGGTATACGTGGCACCGTCGAATGGTTTCCCAAACAAAATATTCCCTAAACAAATAAAACAAATCAAAATACAGCAAGGGTTTAGCAAATGCAATGACTTCTTCGCCATGAACTTTCAAAGACAAATGCAGTAAAATAGAAATCGTATTTAATTTGAAAATGTGCATATAATCGTGCCAAAGTACTAAGTATTAGTACCTCGAAGCGTTTCATTTTGAATCCAAGCCTGTTGTGACACGTACGCAATTGATCCCTGTATTATCATTACAAACGTTATTTTTTCTTTGTAACAAGGAATAGGAACTTTGTCAGACAACAGTAATTCACAATGTGAAACTTACTGATGTATTAATGTGTCCATGAAGTTTTCGCATTTCTCCTAGGACAGCAGAAAGCAGGGAAGACTTTCCGGCGCCAACAACACCAACAACTGCCACGAGTGATCCTTTCTGCACTTTTAGGCTAATATTTTGCAGGATGACTTTGTCATTGTGTTCACCATCCTTCTCACCCCATGAAAAAGAGGCTTCATCTATTTTAATAGCTGCGTCATACAAGTGAGAATTCCAACTTTAAACTGTGACGACGGAAATACAAAATACACAATACATTTAGAAAAAGAGTGAAGATGCACTACCATCGGGGGCATCCCAATGCGTCACATCCTCCGGATCAATTTCTTCCGAATTGAGAAATTTGTTTAGTCGGTCTATGCTGACTTTCGTCTACCAGTTTATAAAAAAGGAGTACAATTTAAATATAAATAAGGAAGCAAGTGAAGTGTTACGCTAATTCTTCGAGCTACTACCTGAACCAAAAGAGAAACAACCCACGGCATCGCGTTCATTGGCAAGCGTATCATATTAAAAAGGGTCAAAGCCACGAAAGCTTTTCGGGCATCCAAAATGTGGCTGGTATCGGATATAACGTATGTGGCAAATGTTACAAGAGTAACCTGCAAACGGAAATACAAAGTGAAGTGAACTAGCGAGCTGTGACGTGGTCGGTAGAATATTTTGCAATTCAAATGAAAACATACCACATCACGAAATATTCTTTACTTCGTTTAATTCACAAAATATTTACCATGAAAGGTGCAGTGTACCACACAAATTCATTAAATGTGTCGATATAAGCCGTCTTCTTCATGACATTCAATTCCTCTTCTCGAATGTTGCGGATCTCATTTTCAAAAGATGTTTCCCAAGCATAGAATTTAAGAACCTGTACATGTACATAATGTATATTTATTTCCATCAAAAGCTAATGAGACATTGGCATAAACAGCTTGTGTACAAGCGCAATTCTAGTCTCACAGAACATACCTTTATTCCAGACAATACTTCATTAACCATCTTTACTCTCTGATCCTTAAATTCCATTTGCTTATCCTGTAATTTTTCTCTAAAATTCATAATGACACCAGTCATTGGTACTAGAAGAATAAGAATTCCGACTCCAGCGAAAACTGAGTAACCCAAAAGCTTGTAGAGGAAATATGTAGCCACGCAAATGATAACGGGTGATACCCAGCTGTAGTTGAAATACGTGAGCAAGTCACAAAATCTTTGTGCGTCGATGCTCATGAGATTAACAATTTCTCCAGTCGTAGATTCTAAACGTAAACAGTAGAAGGTACGGAGATCAGAGCAACACAACTTTAGTTTAGTATTTTAGTCGCTTTAGTTTAGTAAGTTTTAGAACTGCAAAAACAGGCCAGACCTTTTCTGGCGGAGTTCGAGATAATCAATGACTTCCTGTATATAGCACCCGAGAGAGCGTTTTTGGCTCTTAGCCCAATTAGTTGCTGGGCGATAACACGATGTTCGAAAAATAGGAAATTGGCAACAGCAGCTACGAGCATCAACATCGAGTAAAAATAGCCCTTCCAATTATGTTCATTGGAATCCACGTGCTGGATGAGCAAACTAAAACACAAAAAGGGACGAAATTATGAGTTTACTTTACGGTACATTTGTATATCATGCGATGCGTATGAAAACCGTTGCTTTACTCCAAAATCAAGGGAGATGCAAAACTAGCAGTTGTGGAGAGTAACATCAGCGAAGTTCCAAAAAGATACGTTTTCCAATGACATTTCCAAATCGGAAGCAAAATTCCAGCGGTTTTTCGCTTTAGTTTCTTCTTCTTAGCTGCATTCACTTGTATTAAGACCTCATTATCTGCTTCTCCCTCAAGTCCTCCACGAGAAAGGGCTAATAATTCTTCTTGCTCTTGTAATTCCTTGTTATATTTTTGACATCTTGTAAACTCGGGAAGCCAATATTGTTGAAAGTGATCGAATACAGTGGTGGCCTTATTCTCCGGGTGGAGTAACCATAAATCCGAGAATGCGACGGGTTTCTTGTATCCCACTTTTAGGAGAGGCCACACCCACTGGAACAAAACGCGGGAAGGGATTGACGCCCGAAGTTCTGGACGGGTTACCTTGAGGCAAAAAAATTGTAGTAGCATTCTATGCAGGTATATACTTATATCCAATTTTGTGTTGTATTGTTTTACTAGCTTTCGGATACCGGATACACATCGAGTTTAAATAATAACTGTCTGAGTTAAATGTCAAACTCAGGTGATTTTAAAAAGCTAGTACAAATAAAAACGCACTCTTACATTTTCCTCCTCGATACAGTCACGATCTGCCTCATCATCATAGAAGCAATTTAAAATGACAAGTATCACTTCTATCGGGAAAGAGATCATTAAAAGTACGAAAGTCCATACTTGCTGGTCACATTTCTACACGTATATAAAAGGAAGGACATTCACAGTAACAGCATTAAATATCGCCTTGAATCAAACTCTGGTTAACACCATAACGATGATACTTCATACTACTTGCAGATATGCACATATTAAGGTCGTACCACATCCAAAGGAAGGCTCCGTAAATTGGTCTGCACCTCGAAAAACCCTCCAAAAACGGAAAGAGCCCAGAAGCTAAATAATGTGCCAGAAATTCGAATTCCTTTCGAGTTGTTCAATCTTCGAAGACAAAAAGCCAGGGTCTAAATTCATTGAATAATTGCTGTTCAATGAATATTTCGAACAATCTCGAGGAAATTCTTGAAAAAGTTTTATAATCTTACGTAAGTAGCAGTTTTAATGACAGGAGCAATGTAGTCCACTGGGTAAATTTTGCTTGCTTCATTTCGGTAAGGATCAGTAAAGTGAACAAATGTATATAGAAAGCGAGCGAAATTCAATAAAATTAGAAATAACGTGAAGAACAGGATACACTCATGGAGTAACGATTTGTATTCATTTCTTTTCTTAGACCGCAATGCATGGAAAAGCTCAAAACTGGCGAATATCCAAAGAAATCCAGCCGGAACCCACACCAAAATCGTTTTCTCGAAACATGGTGTGAAATCCGGATTCTCAGTGTACCAGGTCACGTTTAAATCCTACAAATGTAATAAATGCAAAGGAACAAACAATTAATCATGAAATGTTTCAAGATTCCCCACTTCGGGTTGTCTCTTAAACCTTTTAGGTTTTAGTTTCATCGTCTAATAAAAAAAAAGTAGTTTTAGAAATGCACATAAAACAGCTTACCCATAGCTTCGATCCACAAAATGATTCCATGATTTTACTGACTAACAAAATGGTACTTCATTGAATGGGCCCATAAACCTTCCGTCAGAGTTGTGCCGATGAACTAAACACAATTTCTTACACAAAGGCAACTTTTTTTTAAGTCAAAGCTCCGTCCACTCTATCGACCTTACTCTTTCATTTCCACACACAAAATGATAAGATCGGCAGTACAAGCAATGTTTTTTTGCTCACCGTCAAAAAACAACGTTTACATTCATTGCATAATCCATACTCTCACACCACGTGGATTATCTTATAAGGAGATGTATATAACAAATACACAAAGTGAGTTATGTATTCCCGAACCTCGATCAACAGCTTCTAACTAAATTACTGATAACACCGTTGTATTTTGACAGTCGACGTCAAACCCGAACATATACTTACACGTTTATGACATCCCGAATGGAATAATAGTTAAAACTAGCTCGTAAACGCCACCACAATAACGTCAAACGTGGATTATTACTGGAGTGGAGTCATTAATAATCTCAACATTTTCTTTCTTCCATCATTCCCAGTCAGAATTAACCTGCATGTTATGTCTTTAAATGAGTCCTAATCATCTTCAAACCCTCCAGAGATTTTTGCATGTTGAGTACCTATACGCTTCTTCTTGGCTTTTGACTTCATTTTCAAGGCTTGACTTTTGACTTCAACAAGCAATGTCCAAAGACAGTGTTCCTTCCCAAATCCAGCTCTCTGTTATCCAAGTTTGCTTGACATTGTAGTATTTCTGCAAAAGAAGTCAAACCCTGATGCATTATTGATCCATACAACACGAGGTTGTAGCATGAATTAACCGAATATCCTGTTAATCGGGACAAAAACGCCATTAAGTCCCCCGGGCAATGACCGAGCCGTGCCCTTTTGAAGCTGGTAAAACCTGTAAACACTGGAATTTATCAGCAATTGATACTGACACATTAGAGGATCTACTTGAAAAATGTCTTAAAAAAAAAACCTTTGGTTCAACTATATAGAATGGGACACAATACAATCCAGCGTTAGGAATAACCTCTTCAACTCTCTATAGCCCGAACTATAAGGGCATACAGATTAATTATAAAATCTTGTTAAAATTTGAAACTATGATGTACTCACAAATGCTTGAAATCGTCTTTGAACCTTCGAAGCTTTTCCTCTTCACCGAAGCCGAATTAAAGTTGTAAATGTGAAAAATCGTTGACTAATAGAAATTAAGTGCCTGGAAGACCAAACTCAGTATGAGTAACATGGTAAAAATCACCAGAATGATAATGGCAGTGGTCGCAGACATCCTTAATGGTTGTTTTCTTGCAAATTGGTTGATGATTTTCAGAAATGAATTGTTATCTGATCTGTTGAGTTCTTGAAACAGGCTCGGAAAACAGTTGTAAGTTCTGATTCAGAAATGCAACTCTCGTGAATAATGTTAATAATAATAATTAATACGTATTTACACAATCATTAAACAATGATTCAACTCTCACTTTGCACTTTTGCCTGCCCTCCCACTGTTAATTACTGGGAAAACGATTTAAAAAATTCAGCAACGTTATTTAAACATTTTCAACGTCTCACGTTTCACTCTCGGCTCGGTTAAATATAAAAATTGGGTGAAATTGTAAGTAAAACAAAGCACTTTATGTTTGTACGTGAATATAAATGTATGTATATTTTTTCAGATTGATTAAGGCCCAGAACTTTATTAAAAGAATGTTGTTGAAAGTCTTTCCACGTGCATTTGTTGTAGGAAAAATCACCCTCCCGCTTTTTTCCAGTATCGACCGGTCCGAGCTCCGGAGACAAACCAGAGGCTGGATTTTCTCGAGGGCTTCCCCTTCCCGGCACTAGATGCCATTTTTTAGACCAAGGAAGTATATATCCAGGATTTCTTGCATGGTGAGAAGTCCGAAAAATGGATTTGACCTATCCACTTTTTTACCCAGCGTTTTTTGTTTTTTTGAAAATGAAATAAATAAAATTTCAAATTCGAGCTATTGCTGCAACTTGAAATTCAACTCCCATTTTTGGGGATTTTAAGGGTTTCAAATACATATGGGAAAGTTATTATTGGATATTTGACTGTTTTTTTTTGAAGATTTTATTCGTTTGAATTTTGACCTCAGCGCTGGATAGTAAAGTTCATGCATACAAAAGGAGAGGCGACACCGGATAAATATTTTGTCTTTTGACTCGAGCAAGCAATTAAGTCAGATTTAAAAAATTAAAGCGCTTTGGATAACCCGGATTGACACTGGGAATACTTGAAGAGTTGATGAAAATTCAGAAATTTTGAATTGAAACGATTTGGAGAGTGACATAGCTAAATGAGAGAGAGAGAGGCAGGAAGTATGCAAAATGTTTTTCCAGTTTACCGAATTAATTTCATCCTCAACTGTAAGATGTCAAAAAAATATTTAGTTTTTATGTGAAAAAAATCTGTTGCCACTCAAACAATGACTGACAGAGTTAAAGGTATAGGTTAGCGTATTTGACTATTAGTTCTGTAAAATTGATTCTCTGTGACTTTTCACGTACCTACATTGTTTCTCCAAATCAACAATGCCAAACTTTTCACTTTATTAAGTACTATAAATCAGATACGAAAACATCCGTTACTATTTTACTAGAAACATACGAATTGCGTTTGTGGCTGTAAGAAATATAAAGTCGGACAAAACCTGAATGAATAAGGAATCAAGAAACTTTCATAAACTCCTGCAACTGGAAAATGATAATTTCGCAAATTATTCTGCACACATAAACTATAAACGAGAAAAAAGCCAGCCCGCCAAAAAGGTTTTATGCAACACCCGCATTCTTCGCCATTCCATAAAATATTGTTTCAGTGTTTTGTAGAAGTGCCTTTGGCTCGTCGAACTCAACAATCTCTCCATTGTCCAGAACTATTACTCTGTCCAAACCAAGAGAGCATTTTTGGAATTTGTAACAGAAAAACAGTAAAATGATCAATTTTGCAAAGAAATGTCTCGGCTCACTTATTGTAATCCATGATTGTATTTAGTCGATGAGCAATGGTGAGAACAGTATTATCTCGAAATTCTTCTCGGATTGTTTGCTGAATCAAATCATCTGTCTCCAAATCAACTGCAGCTGTCGCTTCGTCAAGGATTAAAATTTTCGATTTTCGAAGCAATGCTCTTGCCAAACACACAAGTTGTCTCTGACCCACACTACAAAATAATGAGAAGAAATATAAATACAATCATAAAATTTGAAATCTTCTGTGCACCAGTAAACTATTCACACGATCGACAAAAATCTAGCAATCTAAAATGAGAAACCATTTTACGAATCAGTCATCCCTCATTTACCTTAGATTCTCGCCACCTTCCGATATTTCGTGAAGCAGCCCACCAGAAAACCCATTTACTGCTTCCTTTAAATGCGCGAATTCCAATGCACGCCAAATGTCCAAATCGGAATATTTTTTAAACGGATCCAAATTCGCTCTCAATTCACCGGCGAACAGTACGGGATCTTGAGGAATAATGGTTAAGTTTCCTCGCAAGTCGTGAAGACCTAATTGGGAAATGTCGACTCCATCAATGGAAATCGATCCTCCGGCAGCTTCTATGATGCGAAACAAACTAAGCGCCATAGAGGACTTCCCCGCTCCTGTTCGGCCAACGATTCCCACCTATGTATATACCATATCATGGTTATTCTTGTCGTATGATTTACACCATGATTGCAGTAAGCACAAGGAAATCAAAATATTGTCCCCATTCCCCATTATATACTTACCTTTTCTCCAGGACAGATTGTGCAGGTGACATTTTTTAAAACTAGATCCAAACCTTCTCTGTACCTAGTCTGGTAATTTTTGAACGAAATGGCACCGTATTGAGGCCAATGATGGGGAGGTATCTGGGAGGAAATCTCCCAAGGAGCTTCCTATATGATGTGGAGGGAGATATATTTAAAAGTCCGCAAAATTTTGATATTGACAATACCATCAACAATACAACATATTTATCACATTACTCGCCCACCTGAGCTACTTCGGTATACTCTTTCAATCTCTCAATTGCAACGGCGTTGGTCTCGACCAGAGAGAAGAAGCGTACTAGCCAATTAAACCCATTCACCATGTTCAGAGCGTAAGAAAGAGACAAACCAACTACACCAGCATCAGGGCGAGTGTTGATTGCAAGAAGTGCAGCAAAAAAAATAACGATGCTGGCTAAACTCTCCAACCACACATCGAGCCACCTACAACGCAATGAACAAGAATAAACGAAGTCCAAGCATGGATATCACAATTAATAAATGACCTGGTCAAATTAATCTTCCTCATGATGTGAGTTGCTCTCGAATTTTAGAGCAGCTTAACCTCGCTGAACACCTACACACCTTTACATGTACAGATACAGATATTTGCATATTGTATGGTATTATTCTCAGCTGTGATTACCGATTTGAAATAAGGATTGGATAGTATGCCATCATATTCGAATCCAACGTTCGGTACGCCTCTTTGATGAACTGCGACTCCGAAGAAAATGCTCGAATCGTCGATGTTCCCGCAAGAGTTTCACTAAAGTGGGCATAAATTGGTGATCTCGATACTGATTCCAGTCGTCTAACTTGTCGAGACGTAGCAACGTAGAACCTCTGTCATTGTATGTAAAGATTCAAACATATACACATGTATTATTCACAAAATGCTTACATACACCGAGAAACCAATGATACAGTTTATTTTCACGCTATAAATCATGATGGTAATGTATTTGCATATTTATGAACTTACTTGAATTCCGTAATACAAAATCGTGATTGGAATAAAAACGATTAAAATCCATGGAGTGCTATAGCAGATACCGATCACTATAACAAGAACCTACAAAGGCAGATGAAATTTCCAAAGGTTAATTAATAAATTAATAGGTATTTGCCAGTGTTAGTATTGTTATTTTTTGTGCTCACAAGAATACGACGATATGATATTTTTCATCACCTCAAAAATGCAATTTAACCAAGATCGCAGATATATAGGGAAATTTGAATCCGCAATATCGGTGTCCTTGGAAAACCGGTTTACTATACGCCCCAAGGGCGTGGTATCAAAGAATGTCATCGGCGAGCGTAGTATTCGCCGTAGCATTTCATTGTGTATAAATTTAGCAGCACTCAAACTCCCCAAAGTAATTGATAGAGTAGCCACAAATATTGAGACAGCTATTTGGAATAAAATATTTCAGTTATACAATTTAATTATACTTTTGTATTTATTATATTGTTATTCCCACTGGGGTACACAAAAACGCTTACCTTGGCTAATTCCCAAGACTCCATACACGCTTAAATACATATCTCTTTTACTAATATTTTGAGTGCCATTGCCAGCGGGTGGCTCCATTGACCACATAGATAACCAAATGTTTGACGCTAGGGTGGCTCCTGTTTAATTATTTTTACAATAATTGAAGGCTTTGCTCCTTTTTTAGACAAGTACCTATGTAAAAGGCATCGAACTAAAGGAATTATTACCATTAAGAGTCATGTGGAAAATCACAGTGGTGATACAAACACCCAGACCTAGATTTCTCAGATAGTACAAAAAAACTTTTCTATCCACGGTCCCAACCTCTGATTTTTCCTCTTCGATTAATTTATCTTTCGAGTTTTTCATTTTGGCTTGTTCCGTCTCGGGTACATTTTTGCTGCCAGTTGGAAGATGTTTTGGGCTAGTCTGGAATATGCACGCTGACTTTTGATTGTAAATACAAATTCCACTCGTATAACAAAATTCGAAGTGTACACACATGTTGACATGTCAAGTATCGGACAAATCGTGGGTAAACATCAATAGGTTGTTAAAACCGAAAAACAAAACGCAAAAACTTACGGCATATTTATTAGACGGCCCATCGCTAGCGTCAGAGACATGGGAAATTAAACGCTTCCGACGTGCAATTGTTTCCTTGATGCCATCCAAATCTTCCAGTTGCTCAAAAACGCCATCGTTCGCTTCGAGTTCGTCAAGGTCCTCAGGTTTAATATACTCAGTCAAAAAATCTGCAAAGTCACCCTAAGTGAATGTTCCCATTAATAAATCGTGTGGGTCATTTTAACATACTTATTTTTTTATATACGAAGTTCAAAGCAAAATATAAAACTTGGAAAGCTTAAAAACTAGATATGTACAGTTTTTTCCTTCACCTTCTTCTTCAGTAGTTCATGAAACGTCCCAATTTCGCTGATTTCTCCACTCTTCATCACAACAATGCAGTCCATTTGCGGAAGGTACGTAAGCCCATGAGTAACCACAACTCTCGTCTTTCTGCTCAAAAGTCCTTGTGGTCCAATAACTTTTTCGAATAGCTGTTTACTCACATGAGCGTCCACAGCACTCAGAGGATCATCAAGAAGGTACATGTCCGCGTTATGATACACTGCCCTAGCCAACGCAACGCGTTGCTTCTGTCCTCCGCTTAAATTTATACCCTGTAATAAATCGGATAATAGCAAATTTTATAGTAAATATTGCATTGGCGTAATCACTCTTATTCGCACTCGAACATAGTTAGTACATCCGCAGTTCAACAGAACCATTATGATAACAATACCTTTTCTCCAATTTCAGTTTTATCGCCAGCCGGCAAAATTTCTATGTCAGGCATCAAAGCGCAGGCTTTAGTTATTTTGGAGTATGTAGCATCGTCAAATGGTTTCCCAAACAAAATATTTCCTTTAAGCATAAACAAAACATTAAAAAAAAAATACGGGTCCAATGAATATACGTTTTTCTCCGGAAAAACTTTCGATAGCAATGGAGTCAAGCATAAAAGCCTATCTACAGAATTTATTTTAGCAATGTACTTTCAAAAGTTTCAAATTTTAAGCACCTCGGAGGGTTTCATTTTGAATCCAAGCTTGCTGTGACACGTACGCAATTGAACCCTGTATTACAATGATAAACGTCATGTTTTCTCGGTAAACGACAAAGATGTGCCTTGTTCAAGTAAATTACATTGTGAAACTTACTGATGTATTAATGTCCCCACGCATTTTTCGCATTTCCCCTAAGACTGCAGAAAGCAAGGAAGACTTTCCAGCGCCTACAACACCCACAACTGCCACGAGCGATCCTTTTTGCACTTTTAGGGTAATATTTCGCAGAATAGCTCTCTCCATATTTTCATCATCCTTCTCACCCCATGAAAAGGACGCGTCGTTTATTGTCACACCTGAGTAATACACATGAAAAATCCAACTTTAACAATAATATGACGCAACAAAATACAATATGCAATTAGTGAAATAGTAAAGAAGACACTATACCATCAGGGGCATCCCAATGAGTCACATCCTCGGGATTAATTTCTTCAGCATTGAGAAATTTGTTTAGTCGGTCTCTGCTAACTTTGGTCTAGGAAAATATAGATCTATTTACATTTCTAAACCAAAATGTGGAAGACAGTGAAGTGGAGTCTCTCCATAACAGCCCCCTTATAACAGCATGTTCTCCATAACGTCATGAAATTCGCAGCACCTTGTACATAGACTACATAATAGTGTTCTCTATAACAGCATTCCTTTCATAACAGCAAAATTTTGGGTTCCCTTGGATGCTGTTATAGAGAGACTCCACTGTAAATGTTTGAGGTAGGTATTACTTGCACTAAGAGTGTAAGAACCCACGGCATCGCATACATTGGCCAACGTATCATATTGAAAAGCGTCAAAGACACGAACGCTTTTCTGGCATCCAAAATGTGACTGGCATCGGACAAAACGAATGTAGCAAATGTCACAAGTGTAACCTGGAAAAATAAACTCTAATGCCGTGAACACCTTAATTAACTTGCTCGGTAGAATATTACGCAAACGTAAACATCACTATTGCGGTTAATGTATGCACAAAATACCATTTACCACAAAAGGTGCAGTATACCACACAAATTCATTAAAAGCGTCAATGTAAGCCATTTTCTTCATGACATTCATTTCCTCCTCTCGAATGTTGCGAATTTCATTTTCAAAGGAAGTTTCCCAGGCGTAGAATTTAAGAACCTGTCCATGTAAAATAAAATGTTGTCGCCAACATGTAATGGTGATTTGAAAAAACAATTGTAAAACCACAAGGGTATTGTCTCACATGCATAACGTACCTTAATTCCTGACAAAACTTCATTAACCATTTTTACTCTCTGATCTTTGAATTTCATTTGCTTTCCCTGCAATTTTTCTCTAAAATGCATAATGGCAGCAGTCACTGGCACAAGAAGAATAAGAATTGCAAGGCCAGCGAAAACTGAGTAACCCAGCAGCTTGTAAAGGAGATACGTGGCCACGCAAATGATAGTGGGAGACACCCAAATGGAGTTCAAATAAGTGAGCAAGTCACAAAATCTTTGCGAATCGATACTCATGAGATTAACAATTTCTCCAGTCGTAGATTCTAAATGTAAACATTAGAAGGTAATTATGGAAATGATCACACAACAACCTTAACTAATCGAATTTTCGTTTGAAGAGCTGGAAAAATTATATCCCAACCTTTTCTGGCAGAATTCGAGAGAAGCACTGACTTCCTATATACAGCACTCGAGAGAGCATTTTTGACTCTTATCCCGATAAGTTGCATGGCAATAAAACGATGTCCGTACAACAGAAACTGAACAACGGAGGCTGCGAGCATTAAAACCGAATAAAAATATCCCTTCCAGCTTTGTTCATCAGAATTTACGTGTTGAATAATCAAACTAAAAAACAAAACGTGATATGAATTTCCTGTATAAAATGATAAAGAGATATGAAAAACGTCGCTTTACTCCAAAATCAAGGGAGCCGCAAAACTAGCAGCGGTGGATAGTAACATCAACGAAGTTCCATAAAGATACGTTTTCCAATGACATTTCCAAATCGGAAGCAAAATTCCAGCGGTTTTTCGCTTTAGTTTCTTCTTCTTAGCTGCATTCACTTGTATTAAGACCTCATTATCTGCTTCTCCCTCAAGTCCTCCACGAGAAAGGGCTAATAATTCTTCTTGCTCTTGTAATTCCTTGTTATATTTTTGACATCTTGTAAACTCGGGAAGCCAATACTGTTGAAAGTGATCGAATACAGTGGTGGCCTTATTCTCCGGGTGGAGTAACCATAAATCCGAGAATGCGACGGGCTTTTTGTAGCCTACTTTGACGAGAGGCCAAACCCAATGAAAAAGAACGCGGGAAGGGATTGACGCCCTAAGTTGTGGACAGGCTTCCTTGAGTTAAAAAATAGTTATACTTATTGTAACATTTCATGTATGAATTATGAATATTAATTGTCTTGAATATTTTTACTCTCGTTGCGCTGACGTGATCGCGTTGTTCTTAGACGTAGTGCTGTTAGAAAGTTTAGTAAAAATACTAAAAATAATGCACTCTTACATTTTGTTCCTGGACACAATCCCGATCTACCTCACCGTCACAGAAGCAATTTAAAACGACAAGTAGGACTTCTATTGGAAAAGAGATCATTAAGACTACGAAAGTCCATACTTGTTGGTCATCTTTCTATACGGATTTGACAAAAGATAGGAAATGCAGAGTAACAATTAACAACAGGAAATCTTGCAAAAACCATGATTGACGACATAACGATGACACTATACATTCTGTTTACAGAAATTACAAATTGAAGGTCGTACTCGTACCAAATCCAATGGAAGGGTCCGTACATTGGTCTGCACCTCAAAAAAATCTCCACAAACGGAAAGAGCCCAAAAGCTAAATAATGTTCCAGAAATTCGAATTCCTTTCGAGTTGTTCAATCTTCTAATGTAAAAAGCCAGGGCCTAAATTCAATAGATGGATTTCCAATCAACATGTTAAACAAGCTCAGACAAATTCTTGACAAAGTTTAAAATTAAATTCATACGTAAGTAGCAGTTCTAATGGCAGGAGCAATGTAGTCCACTGGGTAAATTTTGGTTCCATCATTTCGGGAAGGGTCAATAAAGTGAACAAATGTATATAGAAAGCGAGAGAAATTCAATAAAATTAGAAATAACGTGAAGAACAGGATACATTCATGGAGTAACGATTTGTATTCATTTCTTTTCTGAGACCGCAATGCATTGAAAAGCTCAAAACTGGCGAATATCCAAAGAAATCCAGCCGGAACCCACACCAAAATCGTTTTCTCGAAACAAGGTGTGAAATCTGGATTCTCAGTGTACCAGGTCACGTTTAAATCCTAAGAAAAGGGAGCAAAATGAGTAGGAAGTCAAATAAGACACGATTCAAGCTATCAGGATTCCCCACTTTGACTCGAATTTTAGGTACATCCATTACTTTTAACGGCTAATAAAATACGATGTTTTAGAAACACACAAATAACGAAACTTACCCATAGCTTTGATCCACAAAATGATTCCATGAAGAATTACAGCTTGAATTCGTACTTAATTGAACATGTCAATAAACTTTATGTTATGTCGTGTCCCGTGCCGGTAGAATAAAACACAATGTTTGATACACAGACAAATTTTTTAAGCTAAATCTACAGCCACTTTATCGACCTCGCTCTTTCATCTCCACACAAAAACTGATTAGATCTGCCGTACAAGTAATCCTTTTTTGCCGACCGGCAAAAAACAACGTTTACATTCATTAAATCAGTCCTATTCTCCCTGCACGTGGATTACCTTGAAAGATATACATACATATAATGTATAAGAAATATATCCTAATTATCGATCAACCGCTTTTAGCTAAAATACTGATTATGAACACTGATAACACAGCTATATTTTGACAAGTGACTTCAAACATCAAAACAGACGCTCCACACATGCTTTATCACATTGAACAAGCGTAATAATTAATAATGTACAAAAAATGTAATAACACCGCCACAATAAAGTTAAAAAGAGTGGAGTCATTTCGAATCTTCACAGTTTCTTTATTTGACCATTCAACGTCAGAATTATGTTGCGTGCTCTGCCTGTAATGAGTGCTAATCATCCAAGCATATTGTATGTTGATCGGTGACGATTCTTCTTGGCTTTTGACTTCATTTTCAAGGCTGAACTTTTGATTAACACGCAATATGTTCCGGCAATGTTTGCTCCCAAACCCAACTCACGTTTATCGAAAAGTATATGTTTGAATTTGTAGTACCTGTATTTCTGTAAAAAAAAAACCGAAACCGACAGCATTATTGATCCATACAACAGAACAACATCATGGATTAGTCTTATTGTCAAATATGTATATGTCAAATATGTTTGGACGAAATAACCATTAACTCACCCAAACGATGACGCAGCCGTTCATTTTTGA
>JAQGBT010002749.1:0-22572 GCA_034698585.1 Disparrhopalites patrizii | reverse complement strand
ATTAGCTGGTGGCGCATTGCTAATAGAAATAATGGTTAACGGTGCCAGACGTAAAAGGATTTTCCGAGAGTGCAGTCTTCTACATTGTGATACTATTTCCTCAGGTTTCGTAATTTTACGTTTATCCCTTAGAAATTGTTTAAAATGTTCGAAAATTTCTGTATTGTTTAAGTTACCACCCTTTTTGAGCCCTTGGACGATTAGGTTTCCTCTTCTCGCTCTGATCGCCAAATCTTCCATTCGACCCTCAAGTTCAGCTACTCGGTTGTCTACTTCCTCAATTCTGGTTCTTATTCGATTGATTTGGGTTGAAAGGTCCTCCCGAAGTTCATTAGCCGTTCGAGTTATATTTTCGTTGATGGCCCTCTGTGAGTTCATCAAGGACTTTAGGTCAGCAGCCTTTATCCGAAGTTGTTCGTGCATATATCCGAGTTTGGCTTTCGGTTCCGAGGTACTGGGGGATCCTTCCGGTGAGCCGTTTTGGGATTTTCCTTCTCCATTCCTTTTTTTGATCCTTGCATCTGTCTATTAGATTCGGTTGAGCTTCCTTCAGCTTATTTCGATTTGTTTCAGGTTGCTACTGCCAACAAACAACATAGGGTTGTGCCAGTATGACCAGAACCCAAATTACAAGTGAGATTTGTAGTGGCTTCTCTACGGTATTTATACTAAAATAAATATTTTCTTATCTTTGCGTTAGTTTTCGAAAATTATTCCTCCGTTTTCTTTTGCATCTGGTTGTAACTTTTTGAGTGTTATTTGATAATCCTCAGTCATTTGTGGTGAGTTTGCTTCTTTGGAAGTTTACTGAATATCCAGCTATTACCTCCCAGGTTCCAGTGTCTAGGGTTAAAACTTGATGAATTTTTCCACTAGTTTCAATTTTCGAAATTCACTTTCAAGATTTTAACTACACATTTACCCTGATTTTATATGTATATAGTGTATAAACTGTCATAAGCTCCACGTGCCAATTTCAAAAATTTCTGAACCAAGATTTTTACTAATTATGATTAATTTTCTTTTTACACTTGTTAGCCATAATTGTTTATAATAACTTATTACAACTTTTTTACACTTTTCAGAAAATTTTTGTGTAGTTTTTTTCGAAAATTTAATAAATTCTAGGATCACAGAGAAAAAGGCGTGTGCTCATGGGCAATTCAAATTTTCCCATCCGCCACCAGCTAATGGGAATAATGGTTTATGGTGCCAGACTTAAATAGATTTTCCGAGACTGGCGCGGCGCCCACTCTCGGAAAATCCTTTAATTCTGGAACCGTAAACCATTATTACCATTTGTAAAGCGACACCAGCTAATGGGTATAATGGTTTACGGTGCCAGACTTTTAAGGATTTTCCGACAGTTGCGGCGCCCACTCTCGGAAAAACCTTTTACTTCTGGCACCGTAAACTATTATTCCCATTTGTAATGGGCCACCAGCTAATGGGAATAATGGTTTACGATGCCAGAATTAAAAGGATTTTCCGAGAGTGGGCTCCGCGCCACTCACATATATATGTATATACAGTATAGACTCTCTCTATAGCAGGCTCCCTTTTAACGTTTGTCTCTCTATTATACTCTATAACATAATACAGTCAACTGTGACGGTTCTTCTAAAATCAATAAATTTTCCCCGTTATAACGAAAACCCGTTATAGAGAATGGAAATTTCTATATTAACAATTGGAGAAAGTGTTTTAAGGAAACAATTTCTGCCACCGTCACAAACCCGCCCGAGAGATTTGCTACGCTAAATTCACTCTCTATAAGGATTTTCTCTATTACAGTTTTTTCTCTGTTGAATCATCCACCATTCAGCCTCTGTCCCTATAGCTAATGGTTTTAGGCCACGTCTTTGCATACTTCTCTCTCTATAACGGATTTTCTTTTATTTTGAATCCCTCGCCGTTTAGCCTTCTTCTCTGTAACGGTTTTATTATGCCACGCCTTTCGCATTTCTCTCCCTATAGCGGTTTTTCTTTAATTTTGAATCCCCCTCCATTAAATAGTTTTCTCTACAACGACGTTGTGTTATTCGTTATACCGATTATTCTCTATAAGGGTTAAATGCCGGTGCTTTTTGCTACATCGTTATGGAAAAAGTCAACTGTACCTTTTTCCCGTTGAGTGCTGCACTATCAGGCGTATGCCCCAGTTGGGGTACATATGTACCTTTTGAAGAAGATGGGATCACAAAATTTTCCACCTGTCTAAACAGGGCTAGGTGCTAGAGTAAATGTGTCCAGTATAGCCATTAGTGCCAGTGTTTGGGGTAAGGGTAAGGGCATTTACCCAGGTAAAATTCCTCGTCAGGTATAACGTCAAGAGTTTTGCAATGTTTGCTTTAAAATAAAATCAAATGAAAATTAATTAATTAATTAAATAAAATTATTTCCCAAACCTTATACCTATATGTATATATATAATGTATAATACTAAAGAGTAAATAGTATCTATAGAGTGACGTATATTTGAATGTTTTAAATTGGCCATCCACTTGACAAACATTGAGTTTGAGAACATTCCAGGTACACTTGATCACCAGTTCAGCTGAATATGAGGGACAGTTTCATATATACGCAGTTGGCAACCGGGAGCAGAAAAACGAGTTCTCAAACCGTTTTTTTCGATTTTTAAACAAAATAGTAAGTACATACTACCAAATCAGCCTGAAGGTTCAAATAGCCGCTTATAAATACATGATTTTGCGTTAATTGCTCTATGCAAATTTTACTTTGAGTTGCCGCTGCCTGAGCAAAGGAATTCGGGTGATAGTTACGATTTTTCATTTGAGCTTCCAATTTGAGACCGGGAAATAATTGACAGCTTTCAATCTTTTATCGCCATTAGAACTGCTAACATATACATAACAATTCAACGAATTGTTTTGCTGTTGACATGGTTTGTATAGGCCACACGTTTTAGTTCAAACGAAGCACTGGGAATGGTCAGCGAGTTATATTATTAGGGGATACTTGAACCTAAGAAAAATGTGCATGAAGTACAGTGGACTCTCTCTATAACAACGTTCCTTATAACAACTTTAACTCCATAACAACTTCATTTTTCAGCCCTTCGTATATGTAGTGTACATATTAAATGTTCCATATAACAACCATTTTTTCCCATCCCTTCGGGGTTGTTATAGCGAGAGTAGGCTGTAATTAAATTAATCATCTATTTATAAGCGGCTATTTGATCCTTCAGGCTGATTTGGGAGTATGTATAGCATCTTCATTTTTCCGTTAAACTACCATCAATAAAGTATAGAGTTCATTATCGGTTGAAGTTCAATTTTTAATTTCAATGTTGGTGCCAAGTGCAATTGGAAGTTCGGAAAATTTTCGGAGACACTCTCTATACAGTGGAGTCTCTATATAACAATTCAGAAGAGAAGGGCGAAAAAAGTGTTACAAGGAAACGTTGTTATACAGAACATTAAATATGCACCTTACATGTAAGGGCTGGAAAATAAAAGTTGTTACAGAGAAATGTTGTTATAAAGTGACTTGTTATAGAGAGACTCCACTGTATACATACGTCAGCAAAATAGAGAAAAAGGCGAGAAAACTCAAAGGATGACGAGAGTTGCGAGATAAAATTTGTATTAACCAGCACGACATGCTTTCTTTTTTCAAAAACTTTCAGTTTAAACGCTTTTAAACGCTATTTAAACGTTTAAAAAATGTGATGTTTTTTGAATTTCGAAGGCTGTGATTTAGTATAAAAAAATTTGAAAAAATATCCTATTCCAAAATATATATACAGTCGAACCTCTCTATAACGGGCTCCCTTATAACGGTTTTCTCTCTATACCGGTGGCTGAAAACGCTTCCCTCAAAAACTTTCTCCAATTGTTAACATAGAAATTTCTGCTCTCTATAACGGTTTTTCGTTATAACGGGGAAAATATGCAAATTTAATAGGAACCGTTATACAGAGGTTCGATTGTATGTACAGAAGACAAGAGGACTCGTTCCATTACATTTGTCCATCAATCACCAAATACCTTATACAGTGGAGTCTCTATATAACAAGTCTGACGGGAAGGACGAAAATAATGTTAAAGGGAAATGTTGTTGTATAGAACATTAAATACAATGGAGTATCTTTATAACATTTCTCTATAACAACCGTATTTTTTCAGCCCTTCGTACGTATAAGCTACATATTTTATTTTCTACATAACAACCTATTTGTAACAACACTTTTGGTTCTTCCCTTCAGAGTTGTTATATAGAGACTCCACTGTATGTACCTTACATGTATGAAGGGCTGGACAAATGTTACAGAGAAGTTGTTACAGAGAAGTTGTTACAGAGAAGTTGTTACAGAGAAATGTTGTTATAAAGACACTTGTTATACAGAGACTCCACTGTAATTACAACGAAAAACTGTTACATACATGTATTGAGAAGGGAAAGTCTATTGTTAACAAAGGCGAGGAAGTTTTGTGGAGGCTTTTTTTTTGTTATCCAGCTACAAAAGAAAAGAAGTTGACTGTATCGTTTATGGTATATATACACCTAGTATGCATTTGTATATCATATATCACTCCCTCCAGGCTCCAGGTAAAAACTCAGTTTGGGGCAACGCAAGATGCGTGTTGCGAATTCAATCGTTTCATATATAGGAAATAAACAACGTTTAAAAAACACCCATCGCTTCGGTCCATTCGGTCGCTATGGCACTTCACATCAGTGCAAGGTTTTGTTTATGTCGCAAAGTAATAAACAAGAAAGGAAGGCAGGGCTGGTTGGCTTTTATTGATCTGATAACAACATATATAGTGGAGTCTCTCTATAACAAGTCTCCTTATAACAACATTTCTCTACAATAACATTATTTTTTCCGCCCTTTGTACGTATGTATAAAGTGCATATTGGATATTCTATATAACAACTTTTCACTGTACAGTGGACTCTCTCTATAGCAACCCTGAAGGGAAGGGCAAAAATGGTTGTTATATGGAAAAGTTGTTATAGGGAACATTTAATATGTACACTGCATATACAAAGGGCTGAAAAATAAAGTTGTTATAGAGAAAAAGTTGTTATAAGGAGAGTTGTTATAGAGAGAGTCCACTGTAACCATATTTTTCGCCATTTCTTTCAGTGTTGTTACAGACAGACTCCACTGTACCGCTAATGTCCCTTCCCTCCTTTTAGATCAAGGTAAAAAAATCTGTCGTAGACCCGCATTATACTTCTCAACATTACATGTACAGTGGAGCCTCTTTATAACGAGTCTCTTTATAACAACTTTTCTATGTAAAAACCGTATTTTTTCCGCCCTTCGTACATATAAGCTACATATTTTACGTTTGTTATGTAAAAGTTGTTATATAGAACGTAAATTACGTTCTATATAACAACTTTTCTCTGTAACAATATTTTTCGCCCTTCCCTTCAGAGTCGTTATATAGAGGCTCGACGGTATTCACTTGTCTTTGGATTACCATATGTATCATATACTATACAGTGCTAGCGGGCAGCAAAATGTTTCGTGGACATTACCATCGACAAAGCAAAGTGTATAAAATATGCATGGCTTGATTAAAGATGAAACAGGCTTATACAAACTGTGTTTTTTAAGTGAAAACAGAGAGTGCTTTTTTCGTGAAACATGATTACATGATGTTTACCAGCCATAAGGCCAAGCTACTTTTAGAAGGCACTAAAAGGCTAAAACTTATACTTAAATTCACACTTATAAACGAGTTTTAAAAACAAATCCTGCGTCGTTTATGTCTTATGTGCCAACAAATGTACATGTAAAACGTATGTATTTGAAAAGCACGATTATAAAATAAGCCTTATTTTCCTATCCTAGTCCCTACGACGAGTCCAGCAGTATTGTGAACCACGAAATGCAGATAATTTAGCGTGCTCTGTCTATCAAATAATCGAAAGGACCCGTCCGCGATTCCCAAAGGTGTCGGTACTGCTTGAGTTCGTTTCAGAAGCACCCTAATTTCAGTTCGTCGGACGCTCCGGGAAATGTGCCTTTTGAGGGTCAAGACCAATTGCTCTTTAATCCTTTCAATATTTTGAGGAACTTCGAACGCTCTGGCGAACATAATTGCATACTGAGCGCCAATGCCAAGGCCAACGTTTAGCGCAAATAGCCCACTCAGCGGAGCATAGTGCCACATGTGAAGGCTGCCAACGCAACCACAGATAGAAGTTGTTATGCATACAACTTTAAAGACAAAGCACATAGCTTTGCATTGTGTGTTGACCAACTTGATTATTATGTGTTGATTCAGTAACTGCTCCAACATCCACCTGGCTTCTCTTGGCCCGGACATCCTATTGTGAAAAAATTTGTAAAACATATAAAGTATAGTTTATTAGTATGGAGCATACATTTAATTTAATTTTGCATTTAAATAGCTTATTTATAAATATGCCATCTACCTGGCTTTACCCAGACAATACAATTCGTTGTTAATTCGCTCAAATAGAACCAAAATGAACTGAACGACAACTAATCCGGACGACGTCCACATACAAATTTGCCCGAATTCTAGGACCAGACAAATTAGTAGCATCGGCAGATTTTCCGACTTTCCCATCAGAAGATTATACAAGCTGTAGGACACTTGCGGATGCGTGGCAAATACAAACATTTGACCAGTAACACCAAAGATGAATATCCATCGTGCTGACTCAAAGGCAAATGCTGCTAATGACTCGCTGAATCGACTCCTTTTTTCCACTGCCATTTTGAGAACAGTACAAAGGTATTAAAGTAAGAATTTAATTTAAGTCATATAAATAAATGAAGGATCACCTTCGGTTTCAGGGATGAAAGTCAAAGTTAGTAACACAGCCGTCACATTACTTTGTCGCCCGAACATGCAGTAACTGCAGAAAGTGAAAATCATCATGTCAGAGCAATAATGTGCGTGAAAGAGCAGTTGCCACAAATTGAGCTCGTCTTGCAATATCAAGATCAGAAATCCCGGGAGGACATATCCGATACGAAGTAGTTGTGGGACCAAGAAAAGGAAATACAATAGCTGGGAAGCATTTCCAGAGTGGACTCTAAAGGCGATATTGTCAACCACCAACGGCACAATTCGAAGCTTGCCCAACAATCGGCAGATTTTTACAATGTATTCAAGCTTCTGCTTTGAAGGCATTTTGTCGGATTTACTTCGGTCTCAAAAGTTCGTTTCGTCCTTAATGCAAATAGGAGTGGACGAGATGAGAGACAAAATAATAGTGAGAGCTAAGAGGAAAAGCCAGTATGTATGTGTATTGGACGCATTCGGCCATCACGTCAAGTCGATGGAACACTTTAAATCCATAGATTACGTCTTGCTTACAGCCTACCTTTCCACGAAGTTTGCTTATTGAACGGCTGGAAATGTATTTCTGATCTGTTTTTTCCTGTTTATACCTTACAGTAATATTGGTAAAATGTTTTATTCCACTAAATAATAAAATACCTCGGAGCTACATAAAGTATATACACTGAAGTCTCTCTATAACAAGTCTCTACATAACAACATTTCCATATAGCATCATCAACTTTTTTGCCCTTCGTGTATGTACAGCACATATTTTATGTTCTATATAACAGCATTTCCTGGAACAATATTTTTTCCTTGTCCCTTCAGTGTTGTTGTTGAGAGAGTCCACCGAACTGAGGAGAAAGGTTATGCATGACAAATATATAAACTTACAGCAGTATATTACGTGGGTATGTTGAATCAGCACTGTATATTGATAAAATAGAAAGTACATTTATATATGGCGTTGTAGCTTTTCTTTTTACGAAGTTCGTTAATTCAACGCTAAGAAATTCATGTTTTCATTTTCCTTAATAAAAAATACGCCGTAAAAGGCTTTTTTAATACTTGGTTATAGCCTTTTTCGTGAACCTGTAAGTTATATTGCAAACAGAGTTTTTGTGGAAGTTTATAAGAAACCACCTGAAAAGTCATTGGCTGTGGATCATTAGAAGTCTGCACGTACGACACTCGTCACGTGTTTAAACTATAGCTGAACTTAGCCCCTTATTAGCCTTCCGGGTATCGTGGAAAATTTCTATAATTCTGCAATTGAGGACTATTCTCGACGCAGTCAGATGAAATTTATCGTGTATACATCAATATGAACTTCAAATGCACAAAGTATTAGTAGCCGGGATAAGAAATGTCAAAATATTTTGTCCTCCTTCGTGGAATAGGCTTTGTACAGTCATTAAAACATTTCATCAGGTTTTTTGGGTCTATTTTTTTTTTTTTAAATAAAGACACTTTTCATGAGTCATTTGAGATTTAATAGGTGTAATAGGTCTGTTGCACCAGAAAACCCTGAGGGTACAGCAAACCGAACAATCCGAATTTCAGATTTTTAAAATTCGAGTTGTCAACCTTGAGGTTTGTCTGGTAAGAAGGAACTATCACACAATGCTCAAAGCATGTTCTGCGTTCAGTAAAAATTGATTTTAGGGAGAAAATCTCAAATTTTCAAGATTCAGATTTTTCGTTTTTTTTAAGATTTCGGTTTTTTTTGTAGTAAGAAACTCAAGACAATGCTCTGAAATTATCCTTTAGTCATAAAAAAACTGTTTTAAGACCAAATTGTAGAAAAATCCGAAATTCAGATTTTTCGTTTTTTTTGGATTTAAGGGTTGCGCTTGAAAACGACCACCCTAACTTTCTTCAAGGAACTCGCACACCAATGTTTATGAAAATCGGGCAATATGCGGCTGAGAAATCGTCGAGTGAAAATGTCACTTTCCGATTTTTCTAAGCTCCTCCCACTTACGGCGGAGAAGTTGGGGCTGCGGAATTCTGGTTAAAACTGTTTTTCTCCATGCACTCTGTCACCGTATGTGCATTTCCGAGTGTATTTCCACCAACGTTCAAATTTCTCATTCATTCCATTTGTTCACCCTCATATACATATGAAATTTTCTGAAGAAAAAGGTAATAAGTCTAAAAAAGACATTTTACAGGAGAAAGAGAAAACAGTCGCACGTGCTAATGCCTTCTAAAACTTTGATTTTCGATTGTTTTAAAAAACACTTTGGATAACATCTGATAAAAATAAGTGACACGATGCATAGCCCGGGTGTAATGAAACATTTTCGTGAGTAAAACTCAGTTTTCGAAAATGTGGACTTACGCCCTTTTGATTCCGAACGCTGTTTATGTCGTGGACGTTTTCAGTTGTCGTTGGACGTTTCATGAAAGTTATAACTTTACATTTGTATTGACCGTTTAGGTCAATACAAATGTAAAGTACATACGTTTAGGTTTAGGGGCAGCTAGCCTAGAACCGTATTGACATTGAGAGTATTACGCGTCTACTATAGCTTTACTCGACGTTTCTCTAACGGGAATCATAATTATGGTACTAATTGTCGTATACTAATCGTACGAATCATAATTTTTTTCATATTTTTGAGCATTTTAATCCAAATTTGTATTCCCAATTTCGTCAGTGTAATATTTTAATCAATTGTAAATGTAATTGTGATTCAGTTGTTTGTATTGGCAACAACAAAAAACTTACTTCAATTCGAATTTTCATCCATATTTTTCAGATGACATTCCTTGGGAGAAATTATAAATTCATGCATTGCACGGTGCAAAGCCACGATGTTTGTTTCAAAAAAAATTTAATTACACACTAATGTACTCATTCCTCATGTATAGTCAGGAATACGCCAAATCTCGTCTAACACTTCTCATGCACTTCGAAATCGATCCCTCCATAATACTGTAGAAGTTTCAAGGAGAAACATTGTGACAGCAAATCCTGCCATGGTCAGCAAAATGGAGAAGGATGAGGTCATGTTCGGGTCAAGCAATCCCAACGGTTTAAAGTTGGCCAAGTCTCTCTCAACCGCCCTTTCCTGCGATTGCATTCGAATATTTTCCCACGCCTTCCACAGGCCGTAGCATCCTGAGTGAAAGGCCGTGTGAATCACCCGTTTGATATAATCCAGCTGGTCACAAAGTGTGGTAAACCACAAGACGGTCCGACCTTGAAGGGTGTCATCCCGCTCATGAAGGTTATGCGCAAAATTCCAATCAACTCTATCCTTCATCAACTGTTCAAATTTCTGCCAATACCACCAAAACTCCTGCTTTTGCACAACCAGTGCCGTTCCCGGCAACGTGAGATTTCCCTCAATGAATTCTGCCAGTTCGGATTCGCAGACGGAATAGGAATTCCATTTCAAATTCGTGTAAGCAAGCTCCCGACGCCGGGACATTCCTCCACCCTGCAAGGCAGTCTCCACAGCTTCATAGAAGTCGCAGTTCCGACGCACGGGGGTGGGATTCCAATAATATTGAAGACATCTTCGTCGAATCGTAAGAAAATGAGGCTCTCCAGGCCCAATATCGCAATTTGTCACGTTCACGGTAAAGAAAATGGAGAAATTTTGAATATTCTCCAATATCGACCATTTCGACTGGCACGGAAAGGGTTTTATATGCTCGGATTGCAAGACTTTTGTAATGCCAATTGATTATAATTCCCATACTGATCCAAACCATGAGAAGCATATTTTGCCAGCTAAATCCGGCTTTTGCCTCAAGGAAACGAGCCACGTATTGGTCGAGAAGGACCCCGCAAAACCACAGGAGATTTACGTCAAGTCCTTCCTTTCGCAACAACAGGTACAAGACAATCCCAGTGGTTGCAATCAGGAGCCAGATTGGAGTGGGGAAAGGCGCCACCTGGAAGAAAGTATTGTTATAAATAGAGGAATGTCACAGAGGGAAGAAAATACCCTACTGCTATGGAGCCACAGCTGTTATAGGGAGTGCTCATATAGAGAGCGCACTTTACGCGGTAAAGCTGTAGGGGGGATTCAGCACTGCTGTTATAGAGTAAGTGCTCTTATATATATGTATATTATTATATACCTATAGGGAGGACCGGTAGAGGGAGAGTCGACTGTATGTAGTCGGACGATGAAAAATGTACAGTGGACTCTCTCTATAACAACTCTCCGTATAACAACTTTATTTTTCCGCCCTTCGTATATATTGTGTACATAATAAATATTCCATATATAACAACTTTTCCTTATAACAACCATTTTTTCCCTTCCCTTCGGGGTTGTTATAGCGAGAGTCCACTCCATATGGAACATTTAATATGTACACTACATATACGATATTGTAAGTATGTAAAAGCCAGACCCCATAGTTGGCCGGGTCTGGCGGCAAAATTTGAAGAGGGTCCTATAACCCATCTTGCGATTAATTATGGTATTGTGGCAATTTAATCATCGAATTTGTGACAATATATTAACAACTTATTATTACATGTGCGAAATCAAGAACAAACAATTACGGTTGGTTTTCATTAAGGTGCGCTCTCGAGCCCAAGTGATGCATTTGGATACAAAATTTTAAAAAGAGACAAGGAGCGCCACGGTTTGGCCCACGCAAAAGCCAACGTATGTCGGTGTACAAGTTCTGTCCAAAGTGTAAAAATCCCCCACTTTTATTTCCGCGGATCGGACAGCTTGAACCGATTTGCGCAAGTGCAAACTCGACCGCTGCTTACTCCCCAACAATTCTCTCTTCCAGCTGCCAAAAGCTTCCGGGACTCTGTAGCCATCGCCATACAACAGGACGAAGATAGCATAGCCCATGAGGCTGCAGAAGAACATCATGGCGGCGTAAATTGGGTGCGAATGAATAAATTTGATCCCTCCAAACATCCCCAATATGGATATGACCATGCACAAGAGCTTCGTGCTGTAATTGAGCGCCGCATGCACTTGGTTGTAGACCGACACTTCCAGCAAAATCTCCTTCATTTTCTGACATTGTTGGTCATACCTGAAAATGGCCTAAATCGGTATTAAATATTACTATGTAAATATTACGAAAATGCACGATTATTGGTAGAATCTTTGGAAAATACCTTTTTAAAACGTTTAGTTTCCCGAGTTTATCCTCACGGAAATGTGGTTCCGTATTGATCGTCTGGTACGCCGTGACATACATGTAGGCCGACGCCATCGCCATAAACCGTAGATCCAGCATCCGCGTGACCAACAGAACGGGAAAACATCGACAACACGACGGAATCCAAAATCCAATGCAGAAAGGCGCTGTTGGCTTGGCAATGAGCAAGACAGAAAAGAAGAGGAAGACCGTGAGAAATGGCAGGGGAAAGATTAGAATAATCAATTCCTTTAGCGACTTCCTTGGAAACAACATCCAAGAATTATTTTTCACGGCATATTCTGGTTTGAGTCGATGTATTTCCGATAGTAAAAACGTGGTTTCCCGTGGGAAGAGCCAGTACAGTCGGTAAGCATCGTAGAACACATGAAATCCGCCGGTTGTTAGAAGCGTTAGCACCAATTTGGATAGGCCCAAGTGCGACCTTTCACATGGATTGCTAATGATACCAAGCAGAGCCAAGAGCTTGAGGAGGACATTGAAGACATTTATTCCCGTAGAAATTTTCCACACCAAGAGCCTGCGTTTGCTGTCATGGGGACGGATCTCCCCGGTTTTCCCATCTACGTCAATGGGATGGAAATTGAGCTTCGCAATCGCTCCCAGAACCCAAAAATTTAGCTGGTAGTCTTGTTTATAAAGCATTTTAGATTACTGTATCCGAAATTTTCATATGAGATTTTGTTTTTAATTTGTCGAGTCGTATTTAAGTCTTAATGGTGTTCTTTGATTTACAACTATAAGCCTTGCAACATGAAAATCAACCTCTATTTTCGCCCAAGTACTTCGTCTGATTGAGTTTTCTAGGGCTTCAGCAAAAGCTTGTCACTATACAATTAAGACCAAATTTCTACGTTCCGTAACCAGGGAAATTGTGAACAAATGAAGGCGTTTTTGTACTATATTAAATCTACACGGGTCATTGTAACTACCGTTTCAAATTTCACCCGAGTAAATTAGTTATATTGACGAGAAGGAGAACAATTTGTCCTCACTGTAAGGGATTATGTATGGCCAACTTATTTTGCTGTCCAACTTCAACGGAGAAATACGTGTGTCAGTGGACATTGAATGGATTGGATTAAGTTGTATAGAAAATTGTTTATTTAAGTAAGTGAGCACTCGGCACGTTAAATCATTTAATTTGGCACGGTGAGAGAAATTAATGGCGGATGGCAGCAATTTCCAATCTAACCGCAATTTTAGATGCGTGGGAAATCAAATTTTTCGGCGTGTGACGCTTTTGTGTTTAAATTTAAGCGGGCGTCATTAAGCCAATCCATGGAAACGATCCATTTATCATTATTGTGTCATTTTGTTAATTGTTTGATGAACGAAGTGGAGTCGCTTTTCAATAGGTAAATGGCTGTAGTTGTTCCGTTTTTCAATTTGCATACTTCAATTTTTGTTTCTTTGCTTGCCCTACGTCAATGGCAGTTATTGTTTGTGCGTAATTTTACAAAGGGAATACTGGGACAATGCTTTTGACTAACGTGAGATTTGAGATTGTAATAACGGAGATTTGGATATATTGACAATAATTACATGTCACAGAAAACACGTGCCGATTGGAGTATAATGTAAGATAATGACGGAGTTCGTCCACGGACAGAAATTAAACAAAAATAGATATTGCCGAACTAAGTGGTATTCTAGAAAAAATAAGACTCATCAAACATATTGAGGTAAAATCAACTTTTGGAGAAACTTGTTATATATTGAATTGTATATTCTTTTGTTAATTGGAAACACAATTGTCCTATTATAAAGTTTCACCACAGGTGCTTGAGTTAAATAAATGCGATTATTGGCACGCGTCTCGTGTTTGAGAAAATTGAGGAAATTTCTTATGAAAGGAGCGGTTCCATTTTATTTATATAAGTGAAAGTCAACCATGCAGAAATCTCATTGCTCTCCTTTGTGCGAGAATAAAGGTATATTTATAGAGTTCATGTTAATATTCCTATTATTTTCCGCAATAAAACCAAGAATAGATAGTGTCGATTGCAAGGCATTGCCTTATTTTGTATTGTATGGATGACAATAATAATATTTCAGTTATATACATTGCTCAAAGTCGGTCTGTAAATGCCATACCGAGCTAAGGATGCTGTTTACACAGCTAAAGCCAAATTGGAGCCTTCACTGCTCCACAGCTCACACTAAGGAACAATTTTTTCCATAAATACTTAAAAAAGGTTATGAAGAAGATGTTTTCAAAGTCAAATGATTTGCCCAAAGTTCAAAGCTGAGAATTGTCAATTACTGTCAACTCTTCTTAAAACGGTTTCCCTTACAGCGGTTCTCGCTCAAACGACAGCAAAAAAAAGCTCCCCTCAAACATTTTCCTCAACTTCTAAAAATTTGCTGCTTTTTAAGGGTGCCGTTATTAGAGAGTCGACTGATGGACGTAAGATTTTGCCAGCAGAGTCCAAAGTTGATCTTTTTCCGAAGTTGACCATTAAAAAATAATCTTTATTTCGTCATTTTAAAAATATGTAGGTTTTGATAATTTAGTGACGATGTGGTGAGAGGAGCCGTTTACTAATTCATTTACAGTCGACTCTCCTTATAACAGTACCCTATAAACCATCAAATTTCGCTTGTTATAACGAAAAACTGTTATAGAGAAGAGACATTTCTATGTTAGCAATTGGAGAAAGTTTTTGAGGAGAGCATTTTTTGCTACTGCCATAGCGAGAGTACTGTTATAAAGGGGACCGTTATAGAGAGAGTCGACTGTATAAATTATTCCAGTTACTACATTCATCCTTATAGTTAAGCAGCAAAAATACAGCTTATTAAAAACAAATGAATCTGTCAATTTGGGATTGGTAATTTTTTAGATTGAGAATTTTGGCCACACTTTTCGCTCATCGATTTTCTCTCTTGTTTTTCATTTCTCTTTGCCAATTTATATTTTCTTTGATTCTCCATTTCGTCTGTTCATTCTCTTTTTGTCTACTTCTGGGCTCCATTTGTCATTTTTCTTCTCTTTCTTTCCCCTCTTTTTTCTTCGCTTTTTCCTCTACCTTTTTCCTCTAGCTTCTTGTCATATCTTTCATTACTTTGCATTTGTCTCCGTAATTAGTTTTCGTCCTTTATGTATTTCCAAGAAAGACGAAAAATAAAGACACGAAAAGAAAGAAAAGGAAAGGAAACGAATGAATCAACGGAGTGTGTGACAAATATGAAGCGAGAATGAATTGACAGACAAATATAAAAGTACAAGTAATGGACGAAAAGAGTAAGCAAATGAATAACGAAAAAGAGAAAAACAGCACGAACGGACAAAAATATAAAAACACGCCAAGAGAAATTGGAAGAGCCTAAACGAGAAATAAGAATAATTAGGGAAAATGAGGAGTGCTTTTCCGCTGGCTGTAAATTAAACTGACTTACCATACCTTAGCACGAGAAAGTTTTCTCTTAGTTCCGAATAATACTTTTACTGAAACACACGGTATACGCATACTTCAAATGTACACAGTGACATTAATCCAACTATACAACCATAAATAAGATATATTCAAGCTTAAAAAGAAACAAGGAGCACCACGGTTTGATCAACGCAAAAGTCAATGTACATCGGTGTGGATGTTCTCTGTAGAGCATAAAAATCCCCCACTTTAATTTCAGCGGGTCGCACAGCTTCCACGGATTTGTGCATGTGCAAATTTGCTCTCTCCTTGCTCCTCAGCAACTCTCTCTTCCAGCAGACAAAGGCTTCCCGGACTCTGTAGCCATCGCCGTACAAGTAGACGAAGACAGTATAGGCCATGAGGCTGCAGAAGACCAACATGGCGGCATAAATCGGTTGCAAATGAATAAATTTGATCCCGCCAAACATCCCCAATATGGAAATTACCGTGCACAAGAGCTTCGTGCTGAAATTGAGCGCCGCGTGCACTTGGTTGTACACGGACACTTCCTGAAGAATCTCCTTCATCTTTTGGCACTGTTGGTCATACCTAGAAAAAATTAAATTTAGCGTTAAATATTAACAATGAGTTCCAATATTTCAAAAATAAAAATTATAAAAACGCATTATAATTTAGTTCAATAAAAAATTTAAACACACCTTAAGTCATGGACTTCCCGGAGTTTATCCTCACTGAAATGTGGCCCCGTATTGATTGTCTGATAGGCCGTGACAAACATGTACGAAGACGCCATCGCGATAAATCGTACATCCAGGATGCGGGAAATCAAAAGAGTGGGGAAATTTTGAAGGTGTGAGGGTATCCAAAAGCCTAAGGCGAAACTGGCTGTGGGCTTGACAATGAGTAAGGCGGAAAAGAAGAGAAAAACAGTAAGAAAGGGAAGCGGAAAAATCATAATTATAAGTTCCTTGAAAGAAATCCGCTGGAACAACTTCCCAACATTGTTTCTCTTCACGTGAGGTGGCTTCAGTCGGTGTATTTCCGACAATAAAAACGTGGTTTCCCGGGGGAAAAGCAAATACAGTCGGTACGCATCGTAGAAAACATGAAACCCGCTCGCCGTTAGGATTGCAAGCACCAGCTTGGACAGGCTCAAACGCCATCTTTCAATGGGGTTGCTCAGGATCCCAAGAAGAGCCAAGAGCTTGAGAAGGACATTAAGAATATTTATGCTCGAAGAAATTTTCCACACCAAGAGCCTGCATTTGCTGTCCTGGGGACGGATCTCCCCGGTATCCCCATTTACGTCAATCGGGTGGAAATTTAGCTTGGCAATAACGCCAAGAGCCAAAAAATTTAGTCTATAATCTGATCTATAGAGCATTTTCAGATTAGATTACGGCAGTCAGGAATGTACTTTCAAGCAAACACTTTTAGTATATTGGAAACTATAGGTGCTCCATGAATTGTTATTGGAAATGAAAATTGCCATTTTGGAATTTGCAAGCTTTTTGAAGGGTAACTTTCCTTGTGTTCCTTATTTGGTTTAACATATGTATATTATTGTGATGTAATAATATATTATTATTTTTATACATTATTTATATATATTTATATTATTATTTTTATACATTATTTATACATATTTATATTATTATTTTTATACATTATTTATATATATTTATATTCTTATTTTTATACACTATTTATATATATTTATATTATTATTTACAACATATTATTGTGATGACGTCGTATTAATTAAGCGACAATGGTTTGACAGGAATGTTTTGCACGTATTCGTGCAATTCTATTCAAATTTTTATTAGTTTCGTTAAGCAATGCACAATGAACTATAAATGTATTATATAATTATCGCACGTGATCATTTGTATGATCTTTCGTCTCACGTTTTAGCGCAGAATCCGTATTTGCCTGGCAACAAATAGGTAGCTCATACATTGGACAACTGCGTATTTGACTAGTCTGTCCATCAAACAATAGAGGAATATTTAAATGTGTTTTTGGAAAAAATGAATGGCTTGCCTGGATTCGGCATCCAGCTCAGGCCATTGAGCCTCTCTGTCTGGAAAAGCTCTTTCTATCCGATCACATCTGCCACGTGCAAATTATAGACTCGTAGCCTGGTTTTGCACCCATTAGTGTGGAGAAGAAAACAGAATAATTGTAGTAACGGTAAGTCATCAAGCCAATTAAATTCACATATTAAATTGACTGCCTATATCGGGCACGTTTTGTAAATAATTTTTTGTTTGTAATGGAGTGTAATTTCGATAGTCCAGTTTGATACAAAAAAGGTTGATGCTGAACACTGCTGTTATTGTAAATTGTTCTACCTAATACACAATGAAAACGGCGTATAATCTCTGTACAGTGGAGTCTCATTATAACAGCAACCAACGGAACCCGAAGGAATGCTGTTATAGAGAACTTTTTTATTATGCATTTCATATATACGAGCTGCTGTGCATTTTCTGATGTTATAATGAACATGCGGTTATAACGAGTGCTGTTATAACGAGACCACTGCATAGTTAAATTGGAAGAAAATGGATGGTGCTGAACATTGCTGTCATTGTAAAATATTTTTGCTACGCGGTGGAGTGTAATTTGAGAATCAGCAAAACTCCGGCATTTCAGTTTGATGAGATTGCGGATTACATTCAATATATACAAATAATTGTACCCAAACTTCAAATGTGAAAAGTGACCGTTTAAAAAAGCATTCAAATTATGCATTTAGGTACTTATTCATATTCTCATTCAAATTATACCGATACAGGCGAAAGACCAATTTAGTTTTCCTGCAGTTGCGGCAAAGCTTTAGAGGATAAATTAATCCACTTCGGGTTTAAATGTTTGCTGAACTACATATTACAATGATTTTTCAACATAGTTGGATATCGATTTGCCGACCCCAAAAATGGAATTGAAAATTAAATTTGCTGACAATTTACATTTTCAAACGTTATTTTTAAACCGTCATAACTTTGCTAATCCTGTTTGTCTCGGTACACAATGGAATTTGTTAGATCCACAATAAAATTCTCCATTCAATACATATCTTCATCGTTCTGGTCACAACGGCATCATAGCACTAAGGAGGGAACAAAATGCTTCTTGACACCGTGTACATTTATACAGTGGACTCTCGCCATAACAACCACGAAGGGAAGGGCAAAAATGGCTGTTAAATAGAGAATTTGTTATATGGAACATTTATTATGTACACCATATACAGTGTTACACAGAACATGAATAATTGTAGGGCAAAATGATACTAAAGTACAAAAATCTCATTTTAAATAGGTGTTTGCACGTGTTTTAATGCAAATTACAGAATTATATTAGAAACTTGATGATTTGCTTCCTGCGCGCTGTTTAGTTTCACCATTTTGCCCGCTCAAAAGATTAATGTTGTTGTAGGGAACTTCTAACACGCGTAATTCTATTGTGAAGGGCGGGGAAAAATATATTGTTACAGAGAAATGTTGCAGCAGAAATATTGTTATATAGAACAAGTTCATACAATCGACTCTCTCTATAACGGTCCCCTTTATTACAGTACTCTCGCTATAGCAGCAGCAACAAATGCTCCCCTCAAAAACTTTCTCCAATTGTTAACATAGAAATGTCTGTTCTCTATAACAGTTTTTTGCCATAACAAGCGACATTTGATGCTTCATAGAGTGCTGTTATAGCGAAAATCGACCGTAATGTGTAAATGCTACGGGGGGATGGCTAATTTTGTTATAGAGTAAAACTTGTTATAGAGAGAGTCAGCTGTAGTTGTCATTTACATTTTCAATTCGAAATGTCCAATTAAGCAATTTGCAAGGGTCGACAAATGACAAAACGCTATATATTAAAAGGAAACAAGCAGAGCCACGGTTTGAGTTACGCAATAGCCAATATACGTGGGCGTGGACGTCCTCTCAAGGGTATAAAAATCCCCAATCTTCATTTCTGCGGGTCGAACTGCTTCCACGGATTTCCGCATATGCAAATTTTCTGCTCCGTTCTGGGCCAACATCCGGCGTTTTCCCTCCACAAATGCCTTATGAACTTTGAAGCCGCCTCCGTAGAGGAAGGCAAAGATGACGTATGCCATGGAGCTGAAGAAACTCAGCATGCAGGCATATATGGGCTGCACATGGATAAATTTGATGGCCCCAAACATGCCCAAGATGGAAATGGTGAGGCACAGTAGCTTCGTGCTGTAGTTAAGGGGCGCGTACACTTGGTTGTAAATGGCAATTTCCACAAGGATCTCCTTCATTTTCACGCATTGTCTTTCGTATCTATTGAAAAAAAAGTACACAAATTGTAAGATCGAAATTTAGAATGTACAGTGGAGTCTCTGTATAACAACTTTTCTATATAACAACTTTTTTTTCCACCCTCCGTAACACATAAAGTACATACTTTATGTGTTATATAACAACTTTCCCGTGTAACAATATTTTCTACCCTTCCTTTCAGGGTTGTTATAGAGAGAAACCACTATATAGCGTTTGTTTAGATTTGCAATAAAATGCTTCTACAAAAATTAACAAATAAAGTCAGCAATTACCATTAATTAATTAAATTTAATTAGTAATTATCCAGGTATAACATCCGAATTGGTATTTGGATTCAAATCGGAATTACATTATTATTTATCAGCATTTTAATCGGCATTAGTACCCATATTTTTGCCAGAAAATTATTTTAATTCGAATTTATAAATACTAATGCATTCGAAATTCAAAGTACAGTCGAGTCTCTCTATAACAGCATCCAAGGGAACCACAATGTTGCTGTTATAAAATGAATGCTGTTATAGAGAACACAGTTATGTATTCCATGTACAAGGTGCTGCGAATTTCACGATGTTATAAAGAACATGCTGTTATACGGGGTGCTGTTATGGAGAGACTCCACTGTATTCAAAAGTTGACATTCGGATTCCAATATTTTATTGGTATTCGAAACTTCATTATATTGCTAATTCCCGGCTTCGGGCAAGTTTTTTTTTTGTAAAAACAAGGTATGTAGTGTAACGATGATTTTTTCAATCGACAATAATAAAACTGTTTTGTCAGTAAAAACAGATTGTTATTAAATCAGAGTTGCGGAGTCAACTTATAATTTTGTGTATTGATTTGGAGTTTACTTTAGCTACAAATTATGTCAGATTACATTACAAATAAATTTTTAAAAGTATTCGAAAAGTATTTGAATACGTATTTATATGTCTGAGTATTTGAATCAAATTGTATTGGAATTAGAATTTATAATTTAGATGCCCGAAATTTAAATTTGTATTCATAATTATAGGAAAAACACGTACAATTTTAATTCGAATTTTTATTCATATTTTTTCGGATGTCATTCTATTTACGATAAAATTCTTCTTCAGAAATTAACAAATAAGGTTGATAATTACCATTAATTAATTAAATTTATGTAATTATAATTATGAGCAGCTTACATTTGCAAAGCATCCACCTCCTTAAATTTGTCCCCAGCAAAATGTGGCTCCGTGTTGATGATCTGATAGGCTGTGAAATACATGTAAGCCATTGCTTGCCCCAAGAAAAGGATATCAATCGCCCGGGTAAATAGCAACACCCGGCAATTTTGAACGTACGGTATAATCCAATATCCAAAGCTAAAAATGGCGGTGGGCTTCACAATGACGCACAGAGAGAAAAAGAGGAAGGTTGTGAAAAAGGGGAGCGGGAAAAATATTATTACGATTTCCTGAATACTTCGACTCTTCAAAATTTCCCAGAATTTATTCCGCCTCTGTCTGACGAGACAGGTCCCTTTTAGTCGGTTAATTTCGGTGAGCAAGAAGGCGGATTCTATGGGACAAAGGAGATAGAGTCTGTACGCGTCGTAAAAGACGTGTAGCCCTCCGGCTACTAGGATGGACAAAATTAATTTGGAGATATTTAAAGATTTCTTCGTCGTGGATCCACCGAATATTTCTAGGAAGGCCAGCAGCTTTAAAAGAACGGCAAGGATGCTGGCCAGTGAAAAAAATTTCCATACCTTGATCCTCCACTGTTCACGTTGGGGAATAATTTTTCCAGTTAGTTTCCTCACAGTAAAAGGCTGGAAATTTAGGTGGGAAATTGCGCTCAAAGCCCCAAAATTTAGCCAAAGATCTTCCTTGTAAATCATTTTGGATACGTTCGGTACGAATGAAGGTGACTAATCCGTAGCTAGAGCTTTGCGTGGTTCTTTATTACCGCAGATATAGAATAATTATGGCTCGTGGACAAGCCAACTCAATTTCATCGGAACAAAATACGGACAAATTATTATTTATAGCCCAATTAAATCGCATGGTAAAATAAAGGACACTAATAATAAGTTTGTATATCGTAATTCGCAATACACAAATTAAATAATTTCCGCACACGCATTTGCATGCAGACGGTGGACGACAAGCATTATGTTTTGTTTCATTGTAGCGTTTTATTTAGGAATGCTACAAAACTAATAATGGTATAATTATGTATACGTACATAGTATGTTGGTATATAGGTATATACTATGCATTAGCTACAAAGGTGGGACAAGCTGAGAAATTGATAGCGCCAAATTTGCCAATCTCCTACGCAGCATAGACCATATAATTTTACAACTGTAATCATTACATTACATTAATAATTACATGCGGAAATTATCAGGGTTCAAATTCCGATGGCAAAACAGTATATTCCACGTTTTTAGCTATCGCATTTATTTGCAAGTCAGCGTATACTGTTGCTATATACGAAAGCTTATACAACAACAAAAATTACCCCTTCACATATACATATACATATATTAAAAAATAATACATTGAAATTATCGCTTTTAGTTAGGAAGGACAAATTGCACATTTATGTAAGATCAGTCGATTCTCGTTTTAACGGTTCCCCTTAGCAAGAAACCGCTATAGAGAACAAAAATTCCTATGTGTTAATAATTGGAGAAAGTTTATGAGTGGTGTATTTTCTGCCGCCATTTTAAAGCAAAATAGGTTCTGAGGAAATCCGTTATAGATAGAATCGACTGTACATACATATACATGCAGTGGAGTCTCTTCATAGCAGCACCCCTTATAACAGCATGTTCTGAATAACGTCAGAAAACTCGCCGCACCTTGTACATGGAATACATATTAATTGTGTTCTCTATAACAGCATTCCTTTTATAACAGCAAAATTTTG
>JAQGBT010002748.1:0-22575 GCA_034698585.1 Disparrhopalites patrizii | reverse complement strand
AGAGAGAGAATAGGCAGGAAGGGGAGAAGTGGGACAGAAAGGGACAAAAAAAAGTGAATGTGAAGACAAGAAGAAGGACGAAAATTATCTGGACAAAGAAAGCGAAAGAGAGAGAGAGAGCGAGACGAAATAGGAACAAGCTCTCTGAAAAAGAACAAAAGTGGTGGCAAAATCAGTTTGCTTTTTAACTCCCAACGCCGATGGCACTAATGTCCTCATGCAGATGCTCACACTCACATGTGAACTCAATCACAAAAGGCAAACAAACAAGACTTCCCTCCAATCTCTCTCGCCCTCTCCCTCTGTCCGTACATATCCATATGCAGCCTCTCTCATTCCATCTCTCATTATCCCTCTCCTTCCCATTTTGCACCCATGTCTCCAGGAAGTACCATATGAGTAGTACATATCCTGGTAATGGGAGAAAGCATGTCCATGAGTGGAAGGGTGGGAAGATGGAGAAATCCCCTGGTGGCCATGGACCAACATGGAATGTTACTTAACCCACGGGAGAAAAACAAACAAACACATGCACCAGTTGATTCCGAGGGGGGAAAGGAGAGGCTCAGGCCAAGCTCATGAAAAACATTTACTTTGACTTTCACCACTGTCCCTAGACGGAACTTCCTTAAGGGGACACTCTGCCCCGGATTTTTTACTCCTACCACGGCACTTGCATATTTCGCAATAATGTTTTGCTCTCGGCCTTTTATTGGAATATTCTCTACTATCTTTCTCCCACGTTTTTTTCTGTTATCTCAGTATCTCTTCCTCCTTTTTACTTTCCCCGTCTCCACATTATATGCTTTATTCTTTCATATTACGGTTTCCCCCGTTATTTTTATTGTGTGAACCAAGACGGCCGGTGACGCTTTCTTTTTTTTATGTCTCTTCTTTTTCCATCTCACTGGCATATCTCTATGCCATTTTTTTGAACCTTGACGGATGTCTACATGCATGTGTATGTATATTGCACATATTCATATATCGCACTCATCCCAATATAATCTGGGTTCCATTCGCGCCAGCAAACTACATTTTACTCTGTCCGTCTCCGAAATTGTATATAACTTTCTTTTCTCTTCTTTATCTCTCCTTGCCCTTTCCATTTTATCTCTCTTTGCTCTTTCTATTTTCTCTCTCTTTTACCTAGAACTCTGCCTCTCTTTTGCCTGTCGCCCTCTCTCTGATTTCGCATTCTGTCTGCACCATTATCGTCTCTCTCTCAGTTGTTTCTCTCTGTACAAGCTCGTCTTTAAGTATGATCTCTCGATCTATCTCTTTCCTCTGTGTCTCTCTCTATGATCTCTCTCTCTACATGTCTTCGCTCTCTCTCTCTTGCTCTTCGCTCTGTCTCCAACTCTTCGCTGTCTCTCCACATCTTCGCTCCCTCTTGCTCTCTTTTTCTTCGCTTTCTATCCCTTCGCTCGCTGTTATTTTTTTCGCTCTCTCTCTCTTTCTCTTCGCTCTCGTCTCGTCGTTCTCGTTCTCTCTCTCTTTTGCTTTGCTCTCTTCTTCTCCCTCTTGCTCTCTCTCTTTTTCTTCGCTCTCCTTTCCTCTTCGCTCTCGCCTAGTCGCTCTCTCTCCCTCTTGCTCTCTCTCTCTTTTTCTTCGCCCTCTCTCTCCCTTCGCATTCTGTTATTTTCTCGCTCTCTCTCTTTCTTTTCAGTCTCGTCTCGTCGCTCTCTCTCTCTCCCTCTTGCTCTCTCTCTCTTTTTCTTCGCTCTCTCTCGCTTCGCTTACTGTTATTTTCTTCGCTCTCGTCTCTTCGATCCCGTCTCGTCGCTCTCTCTACAAATCTGATCTTCTTCTCACTCTTTGTCTCTTCGCTCTCTCTCTCACTCTCTTTCACTCTCTCTCTCTCACTCTCTATCTCTCTCTATGATAGCTTTCTCTCTTTTTTTATCTAGACTCTCTCTCTCTTTCTTCGCTCTGTCACTTTAATGTCCAGTTCTCTTTCTTTTCGCTCTCTCCCTGTCTACGATGACCATCTCCTCTCTTTCTCTCTTCTCTCTCTCTATACTCTTTTCTCTCTCCCTTTTCCATCTGCTTCCATGATTTTCTTCTCTCTCTCTCTTTGTCTCTTTCTCTCTCTTGTTCTCTCTGCTCTCCTTCCCAAGCTCTCTTTTCTCTCTCCCTGTCTATGAAATATTTATGTCTCTCTACGTTCTCTTTCTGCAATATTCATGTTCTCGTTTCTTTGATTTATTCCTAGTCTCGTTCTGTTCCTCTCCTGCTTTCTTTCTTCCAGCTATTTTTGCTTCACTATATTTCATTCCCTCGCTTCTCTTTCCTCCTCTCTTTAATATACGTCTCTCCGATTACTTTACTGCTCTCTTCTCTTTTGGAGTCTTTACTGTCTCTCTCTGTCTCTGTTATGTTTCTCTCCAGTATATTTCATTTCTATTCTTTCTCTATCTCTCCTTGCTCTCTCTCTCACTAAATTTGCTTTCTCCATCGTCGTGTTCCACTGTTTATTGCTCCTCTCCGAAAGTTTGCTGAAGCGAGTGGTTGTGATGGCAGGAAATGGGAGAAGAGGAGAAACCGCAGGGCAAATTGCCCGCTCACCGCCACCGCAGCCGACGCCTTTTATCTTTGGAGGCAAATAAATAGAAACATCTCTTGCCCTTGATATAACTTTCTCCCTGCCCTCCCACCTTTCCCTTTATCCTTCCCTTCTTTTAAATCTTTCTCCTTTTCCCTTTCACACTTCTTCCGTAATAAATTCGGGAGAGGTAAAAGCCTTTGCAATGAAAAGCAATACACCTCGGCAGCTCTTCCGTGTTCCAAATTGACTCTCGTGGGTTCTTGTTGAACCCAAGAAACTTCAAAGGTATCACTCGCCCTGCCTCAGCTTGCGTAAGCGTAAAAATACTCACAATTGCCCCATTTTTGTAATAATTGCTCAACGTCCCGGCCACAAGGAGGGACCTGACGGGGCTTCAAAGGGAGAAAGTCCCAGTTTTGTGTGCCGTCAAAGTCCTTGGTCATTGAGCCGGAAACATTTTTCGGAGAATTCCACACATTTCCGCTTGAGTATTTATTGACAGAGGAAAACTAAAGCTTTTTTCGTATCATTTCCGTGCCTGTTGGCCTCAAAACAGATATTTGACATGTCGGCAAACATTCGAGGGAGAAGCGGGAACTTCCAGTTTAAAAATGGACCTTTTGATCCCGCCGAAAAGGACCCAAACGCTCCCGGAAAGATATGTGTGTTATTTTTTTTCGGGAATACGACCCACACAAAATTTTTCTTAACCCGTCCAAGCCAATTTCGAACGCAATGGAGTAGAACGAGAACTTTCACCGCGTTTTAAATGTATCCAAAAATCTACCATTGACCGTTCCAAGAATGTATTCAAATATTAGCGCTTTCCAGGAGAAGAAAAACACGGTCAAATAAACTCCATTAGGAGTTTCTTACACTAGAAACTTTTTCAAAGACTTTTTTTCCGGCACTCAGGAAGCCCATCTCCATTCGGGGGCCTTCTCGTAAATGCAGACACGTGCCTTTTTTTTTGGTGGAGAAAGCCGTACAAAGGCTTTGTTACCTTGGGACGTGTATGGAAGAAAGGCCTTGAATATGCATGGACTATCCTGTAACAGGTACTTTCACCCCAATGACTTTCACCAACGCAATAGATACAACGGCAGAAAACGATAATACGTCCGTCTTAGGGGAAAGATAGTACACCGAGATGGGGCGAACATCATTTGAAATGCAAAAGTGTACGGAGAAGCTACGAAATAACAGGATGGACATGTATGTACATATGTACTCATTAAGACCAAGGTTTCGTTGACCTGTGCGAAATTCTCGGAATACAAAACGGGATTCATCCTAAGAACTATGTCGAAAACTGTTCTAAGAAATGTTATTGAACGGAAAATAATTTAGTCTAATTTAATTTAATTTAATTTAATTTAATTTAATTTAATTTAATTTAATTTAATTTAATTTAATATTTCTAGCCAGAATAGATGGGCAAAAACAAATTGAAGAAACAAATTCAAACGAATTGAAAGAAGCATTTTAAAACACTGGAAAAAATATATGTTCCCATTTTAAAAACGTTTTCCCATTAGACGTTCATCCACGGTGAAATTGAAATTTCTTTACCCCCGAAAAGAAAGGAGTCTCCTTCCTTTGTATCGATGTCTTGCATGCATTATACCCTGCATTACAGGAGTAAAAATGCTCCCATTTTATTAGACATTTTTAGTTCAACCCGCTTCAAAGCCCGAAACGGATCGACATTCGCAATTCGATCCGATTCATTACGCAAATGATTCGATTCGGTTCGATTCGAGCAATGAAATGAATCGAATCACGACTCAAACGATCCAAAAGTATTTTTTGAGACACAGTTTTTCACTTTTTGCAAATTTTAAGCACACACTAAAGTCTAATAGTTTGCCACTTCAAAAAATGCAAATAACCTTTTGTTATAATATTTCCCGTTGATTTCAATTTGCTCAAATATTTTGATGGGTTTTGCTTTGCTTCGGATGAATATCCAAAAATGCTGTGTTAAAATTAAATAATGGATCGAATGAATCGGATTTAAGCTAATTATGATTCGATTAACGTCTTAAACCAAATTATTTGATTCGATTCACGGCGTCGAATCGACTACAATTTTCAACATTTGAATTGACTACATTTGAATTGAATCGAATCGAATGTAATAAAAAAAATCCGATTCAGCATCGAATCTAATAAAAAATCCGATTCAGCATCGAATCGTTGCCACTCCGACCCTGCATCAAAAAAAACTTTTGGGGCAACTCCCAGGAATTTCAAGGAAAGGGCACAAATGTGTTTTCTCGCCCAAAATTCCTGAAAACTATCCCCGTTTTCCCTTGTGTTTCCCTTGCTCTCATCCCAATATTTGTTTAGCTGTAAAAACCCTTTAAATTAGGACAAAAAGGTACAAAGGAAGGTTCCTATTTCCCCCGCATTTCCCATGACGTCATGCCCAAAGAAGGGCCGGGACGGGCGATTCTTCCTTTCGTGACGAATTTCCTTTTACACTCCTGCTCCCAAGTAGAGCTAAATCCCCGTGGAAAAAATGCTCCCATGCGCCTTGCTTTCTCCAGGAAGCTTCCTTAAATCTCTTCCATGGAGGCATTGGCACGTTTTCACTGTCTAATGGCAATGTGTAGCTCCGGTCTTTGTTTAGTTATCCGGGTAAACACTATTTTTCCCCGATTACAGGATATAAAGTCCAAGAATTATATTTTCCCCCCTTTGATTTCAACATGGAAACAGGAGGATAAAAAATGAAAAAAAAATCCATTCCCACAAAAAAACGTGCGGTGATTTGTTGAAGAGGATTTTTAATGGGAACATTAGTTCAGGTGTGACGTTTGATAGTTCCGCCTACGTGCTTTCACCATGATCACGCTATTACGCTCTCTCTCTCTAGCCCAGCTCTTCCTTCCACGGTTTTAACGACGGAGATCCCGCTCGAATGGGACCACCACAAGGGCGTGTATAACAAAATGTATTACAAGGAACAAACAAAAAGAGAGAAAGAAAATGGACCAAGAGGTTGATCCCCTTTAAAAAAAAGAGCAATAACCTTGATAGGACAATAACCATTGGAAAAATCCTCTCTAATATTTCCTGCTTCTCCCACCATTTTACATTAGTCTCCATATGCCATGGGAGAAGCTCCCTCTCGCACCTGGCCACCTGTGCTGGCAGAGATGAACGTCTAATATTGCGCTTTGGCTATTGTTCCCCGGCAAAATCAACCAAAATGGTCCTTCGAGCCGGATCTCTTTACCCATAATGCAACACACATAAGAGTGGAATTCCGACTGGCTTTCCCTGTATCATGGCATGCAGATGAGGATAGAAAAGGACCTGATTAAGAATTTTGTAAATGACACTTCTCAACGCATGCTGGCCCTTGGAGATGGAGCGAATGGTCCTTCGAGCCGGATCTCAGCATATTCACTCGCCTACTGACCTTTATTATTAGTATACTAATAATAATAATTATGTGAGCGAGTCCTTGATTGAAATCAAGGGGCAAAAAGGCTTGTCGAGCCTAATCCCTTTGTCCGTAGTGCAAAATCTAAAAATGGTCCTTCGAGCAGGATCATTTTACTCCAACTGAAAAACTATCGTTCAAGCAAGCAAGGAATGGCATCCGAAAATATATGAATTAAAATTCGAATTAAAATATGAGTTTTTCCTAATTATGAATACAAAGTTATTTCGGATATCTAAAATGTAAAGTCTAATTCCAATACATTTGTATTCAAATATTCAGACATTCGAATACGTATTCAACTACTTTTGGAATACTTTTAAGAATTTATTTTAATACAATCTGGCACTAATTGGTAGCTTAAAATTGACAAAATCAATACACAAAATTATAAATTGACTCCGCATCTCTGATGTTGCAAAAATGCATGCTTTTACGGATGAAATAGTGATTTTACTGCCAATTGACAAAATCATCGTTTCTATACCCTGATTTTTCAAAACAAAAACTTGCCCGAGGGCGGGAATTAGCAACATAATGAAGGAATATTCAAACACCAACAAAGTATCGGAATCCAAATGTCAACTTTTGAGTACGAATTTGAATTTCAAATGTATTTGCAATTATAAATTTCAATTAAAATATTTTTCTGACAAAAATATGGATACTAATGCCGATTAAAATACTGAAAAATATTAATATAATTCCGATTTGAATTCCAATACCGATTCCGATGTCATACGTTGCAAGCAAGACACGTTTGCCCAAAGTGTAAAACCATCCTTAGAACAAGATCCAAACACGTGAAGTGAATGGTCCTTCGAGCAGGATCCTTTTACCTTAAGTGAAAAATCATTTTTCAAGCCGGATCCCTTTACCCAAAGTGTAAAACCGTCCTACCACCAAAATATCTGAAGTGAATATTCCTTTGAACAGGATCCCCCGAAGTGTAAAATGGTCCTGGCTTCCAGAATGAAATCTTTTTGGGGTGAAATTGAGGCGATGATGAGGACGATAAAGGGGAAAATGGAGGACGAAAGGGAAGAAGAGGAGATATGTACCCAGGGTGAAAGTACATATTAGAAAGTGCATACAAGAAAATAAGATTGCATCGTCCCTAACTAAAAGGGAAAGCTAAATGGTGGGACATATTGGATGAGGTATTTCACAAGGACTTTTCCCCCGTCATTTCTTCCTCTATACTTTCCCCCATATAGTTACAGTTCCCTTGGAATTCCTTCGGAGAAGACATTGTCACTAATCTTTTCTTCTTCCTCTCCCCGACATCCCCGCCCACTTCCCTTCCATCCCTTTTCTAAGGGACTAATAATGCCTATAATTGAATGTCGGGGTGGGGAGGCTATGTTAGTGTACAGGGCAAACTCCCTGACGTGGTAAGTCACCCATAAAAGAGGACTTTATTATTATTATTATTCCGGCCCTTGCAATTTCTTTTTTTTTTGTGGGGGATGGCCTTTTGCCTCCAGAAATAATGCCTTGGTGTATGTACACTTACCATTACCATAGCTCTCTGGGCTTCCATGTCCTTCCTTCCCGCCCATTTCCCGAGCGTCTCCCTCAATTTGCCATTCATTTCCCCTTCGCCCACACATTTATCTGGGCTGTCCCATCACACTTTCTTCTTTTGGGGTGTTTCCTCTGGTCATAGCTCATGATCTTTATCTTGGAAGGTAGGAGACACATTTACCCGCAATGCCCTTTCCCTCCACCACCCCCCAGCCCTACCTAGGGGGTTGACTTTCCCCAGGATTTCCCTCTTCAACTTTGTTTTTGGGATTTTTCCACTACCTAACTTTTTCGCTCATTTTTTGCATTTTCCCATATTTTCTCCCTGGGTTTTTCTCCTCACCTTTTAAAGGTTTAAATCGTTCCTTATAGGTACCTTTCTACCTTTTCTAGTGATCTTAGTTCAGATTCTGGCCCTTTTTTATGCCTCTCCGCCTCCGTTTGTAATCCTTTTTTCTAATACTTATTCGGTTGTCCCCGTTTTGAAATTCCATTTTTGCTGGGCTCTCCTGGATTCTTGTAATTACTCTTTTGGATCTTTCGACTCTCTGGATTTTGCCTTCGGGCTTTATTTGCAAAGTCGACTCTTTCTATAACGGGCCTCCCTATAACGGCTTTTAACTATAACGGTGTTCACAAACCCGCCCGATAGATTTACTGTGATAAATCCACTCTCTATATTACTTTGCTCGATTATACAGTTTTTTCTCCATAACCGGGAAATTTTGAGTCCCCCAACATTCAGCCTCTCTCCTTATAGCGGTTTTAGGCTAGGCCTTGTCATACTTCTCTCTTTATAACGGTTTTTGCACAAGATTTGAATCCCCCGTCGTTAAACCTTTTTCTCGATAACGGTTTTAGGCCACGCCTTCGCATATTTCTCTCCCTATACCGGTTTTTCCTTTATTTTGAATCACCCGCAATAAACGTTTTTTTCTATAACGATTTTGTATTATTCATTGTACCCGTTATTCTGTCTAACGGTTAAATGTAGATGCTGTGTGATAAGCCTTTATAGAGAGAATCGACCGTACAACCACACTCATTACATTTTCGATGAATGTCATGCATATTTTCTTTCACTGGGACCTTTATTTTCTCTCTCCTTACGTTGTCTCTTGTCTCGTATTTTTTATCTCACTCTGTGTCTCCCTTTATTTTCTCTCTCTCCCTTTATTTTTTCTCACTCTGTCTCCCTTTATTTTCTTTTATTCTCTCCCTTTATTTTCTTTCTCTCTCTGTCTCCTTTTATTTTTTCTCTCTCCCTTTATTTTCTATCTGTTTCTCCTTTTCTCTTTCTCCCTCTTTAACCTTTTCCCTTTCTCTCTCTTCCCACCTTTTCCCCTTCTTTCTCTTTTCTCTCTTCATTTTCTCCCTTTACTGGATCCTTTTATTTCCTCTCTCCGTCTCTCGTTTTCATTTCTAGCTCTCTCGCTGTCTCTCTTCCTTTCTTCGCTCTCCTCAGCTCCTCTTCTAGCCAGTGCCCCTTGCCTCCTCGAATCTGTCCCTGGGCCCTATTTAAAAATTCGATTCCGTCACTTAATTCCTCCCTGCAAAAACCCTCCCTCGTACGTCACTATATGGGCTGGAGAGTCCTGGAGAGGAAGGAAGGAAGCCTTGGAGGCAGGAAGCTCCCATCATCATCCTCATCTCTTCCTCCTCCTCATCATCATTAGGATCTTCTTCCCCAGCCTTTTGCACAAGGTCGTCATAAATGGATATTTTGGACTTGTTCCTACATACATGTTTCTCCCACTTAATAGCACTCCTGAACTGTGTAAGATGGGACATGGACGCGTATATATACGTACATATATAGGAACATCCCACATATGTATGGACTCGCCCGGGTCCAATTTCGCAGTCCCTTGGATTTTGCACGGAGGGACTTTAATGCACACAAAAAGTGGGAGGAGGATGATGTAGAATGGACATTTTGTATGTCATACATACATATTTGCATATGCACATATACACCTATATATCCATCATAGGGACAGTCCTCAGCCAGTAACAAAGTGGAAGGCATAATGGGAAAATAGAGTGAGAAATTATTCTCTCACGTTAAGTACACTTGTGTGAAGTTTCCCATGTGCCAATAGAGTTAAGGAGTGCGAGGCCTTTCTCTCTCTTGTCTCTCTTATGCTCTTCTCGCACTCTCTCCCTCTCTCTCAAGTGCTTTCACACACTCACCACGTCACCACTGCCCTCAATGAGAGTGGGGAAGTTTTCCTTGTTGCAAGTGGCTTTCACTTCCCTCTTCATTCCCTCTTTCTCTTTGTCTCCCACTTTCTCGCACTCTTTCTCTCTCTTTCGCTCTTTCTTGCACTCTCTCTCTCTCTCTCAGTTCCTCTGGCTGCTCTCTCACCCTCTCGATCTCCTTGTTGAGCCATCTTTGCACACAGTCATAATGATGGACCATTCCTCTTGCCCCTCTCCCTCACTTTCCCCGGCGAAAGTTGAGTCTGTACAGTTCTCAAAAGCATCTCTTTCCCCCTGTAAGTATGTTCACTTTAAGGAGTGGCACGTCTGTGTATGTAACATTCTTTATTTCCCGGGGAAGGCCAAGTGCTTTTAGCAACCAGGGTCCAGCGTCTCACTGAGTTACACGTATTAATGTGGTAAAAATGGTCCTTCGAACGGGATCTGGGTGGAAGTTGGACATTAAATCCTAGGGTGTAATGGGACTAAATATAACTTGGAGGGAACCTGGCAGTCTTTGCACCCTCTCAAATATGGGAGGGATATTTCTTTGGTGGTTCTGCCTTTCATTTACTCTCGTCTCGGTTCTATGCTTAATGCACTTTCGCATTTAATTCTCTTCAGCTCTCGATCTTGCTTTCGCTCTCATGTACACTCGTTTCGCTTATATTGTTTTTTTTTTAATTCTCTATTTATTTGATGATGACGTGTGCTTTCTTGTTCAGTTCTCTCTTCTCCGTCCCTATTTTTCTTTCTCTTTTTTGTCATTCGCATCTGTCATTCTATTTCTCACTGATTTTTTCTTTCTCCACATTTTTTCTTCTTCTTTCACTCTCTCCTTTCTTTTAATATCTTTTACTCCTTTACGTTTCCTCTCGCTCGTTTTTGCATCCTGCTTGCAAGTTCTGTCTCTAGCTTTCCCTTTCTTTTTTCAGCTTTTCCTGTTTGCTCTCGCTCGCTGTTCTGCTTTATCTTTTCTTGCTTTCTCTCGTTTTTCTGCTTTATATTTTTTTGCTGCTTTCTCTCTTGTTACTGCTTGCACTCGTTTTTCTGCTTTCTTTGTCTTTTTTACGCTTTCTATATTTTGCTTGCTTTCTCTCTTTTTCTGCGTTCTCTATTCTTCCTGCTTTCTCTCTCGCTTTTCTGCTTTCTCTCTTGTTCCTGTTTTCACTCGTCTTTCTGCTGCCTATTCCGTTTCTGCTTTTTCTAGTTTGCCTGCTTTCTTTGTCTTTTTTATGCTATATTTTGCTTGCTTTCTCTCTTTTTCTGCGTTTTCTATCGTTCCTGCTTTCTCTCTCGTTTTTCTCCTTTATCTTTTTCTCCTGCTTTTTCTCTTGTTTCTGCTTTCACTCGTTGCTTTCTTTGTCTTTTTCGGTTTTCTTTGTTTTTTGAGCTTTCTTCGTCTTTTTTCTGCTTTCCATATTTTGCCTGCTTTCTCTCTCTTTCCTGTGTTCTCTACTGTTCCCGCTTTCTCTCTCCTTTTCAGATTTTTCTTTCTGGTCTCCTTCTGTGTTAAAACTAGTTTGCGAGAGTTTGAAGAGAGTAAGAGAAAACAACTCAGTCATTAAGCCTTTTCTATTAGATTTTTTCAAAGCAGCCTACAATGCCTAAGAGTAAAACCCTGTGAAAGTGAAAGTTGTGAGATTTCATTACAATTTCCTCTCCTCCATTATGCTCCGCCTCTCTCGATGCGGCTCGTGATGGCCTTAAAATGTGTAGCAAAAACACTGAAATTGGAGGTGCGATAATAACTAAAACATTTCTGAGATCTGTCCTGTTGTTTATATTTCCCCGATGATTATGCGATCAGAGATTGACTTTAATTTAGTCTACAGGAATTGAATTAATTTAAGGGGATTAATCTAGTTTAAATTAATTAATTAATTTAAAGGAATTAATTAATTTCAAAAGAATTATTTGAGTTTAAAGAAATTACTTAATTTAAAGGAATTACTTTAGTTTAAAGAAATGAATTTAGTTTATACAAAATGAAAATGTTTACCCAGTGACGACGATTTCGGCGTAGGAGCAGGAGCCAGAGCCCCATTGACCACCATTGACGGGCCATTCGCGATCACTGTAGCCCACGCTCTTCTTGTTCGTCTTGGAGCCGGCGGAATAGAGAGGAGGGATGATGTCCCCGGGGCAATTGGCAATGTACACGCACGTCGTCACGGGGCTCTCATGGATGTCCATGGGGTAGGGGTTGGGGTAGCAGGGGAAGCCGGGCGTCAGGAGGTCGATTATCACGAGGTCAGACTGCAGGAGCACGATGATCCCCGTCGGGTCTTGGATTTCTAGGAACAGAAAAACAAGTATTTTTTACAATTCTTCTTACTTTAACCATCGCCTTGTAATCTAGATGCAATTTCAATTATCTGTTCTTCAATCTATACTTCAACTTTCACTTTATAAAAACTTAAAAAATGCTTTGGCCAACTTTTATCATTACTTTCTCCACTAATTTTTTTTTATCGTTTTCTTCTGACAGCTGTCAAAACACGTTTTCGTTCAGTTTTAAAAATTAGTTTCTGAAGATCTTAGTCATAAGTTTTTGTTCAAAAAGTTGCTTTTCAATGCTATCCCCATTATTTCCAAATTGGTAATTAGCGCAAATATAATTTTAAAAATTCGATAATTTAAATTTCGAAATTCCCCGCCAAATGCGAATTATCAATTAAATGTAATTCTTAATATTTCACAGAAAATTGGCAAATAATTAAAATCACTGACTGTTCTAATACTAATAAGTTTATTAAATTAATACTATTCAATTTGAAATTTGAGCGCCAAACCAGCAACAGTAGCTAATTGGGCGCTGAGTTTAAAATTAAGCGCCAATTTCAGTTTCTAATTCAAGATCATTTCATATTTCCCAGAAAATTTGCAAATAATTCAAAGCACTGTAGATTCTAGTACTAAATTTGACATTTGAGCGCCAAACCAGCAGCCGTAGATGATTGGGCGCTGAATTTAAAATTAAGCGCCAATTTCATGATTTAATTCAAAATCAGCCAGAAAATTATTAATCAAATACACATGAGATATTAACCGCAAAAAATGTGAATAACCAGTGAAAAAAAATTATATATTAGCCCAAATCCGAAAGTAAAATGTAAATCGATTGTGTACATACAATAATTTATAATAGCCAGAACCGGCGGGTAAATTCAAAGATCCAAAAACGTGAAATAAAAGGTATTTGTTGCTGTTTTTGCGAAACGGAAATGAAGAGCAAAATCCAGCTACTCACCCGACTCCCATTGACTTTCACAGATGACGACGAAATCGAGGACATTATGCTCCATTTCCAAGACGGTCGTGGTCTTCCCATGAATCACCGTCAGACTTGGAGTGTTCAAGTAATTGTTATCCGATGAACTCCCATTTGACAGCCCTCCAGAGAATATCACAAAGTTGTCACTGCCACAAAGCAAAGAAACAATCAAGGTCAATCACCACACAAATCTTTCTTTCCACCCTTACCTACAGATGTACATATGGACAGGATTTCCCAAATTTGGCGGTGAGGGAAGGATAAAATCCTATTTGGGACCCCGCACAACCCGTATATGCTCTATATTCCAACCAAAATTCCTTTTTCAGGTATATACAATATAAAAAGAGATTTATTTCCAGGTGCGAAAGGAGGGAGAGGAGGGAATTTACACCAAAGTGTGTCCAACTAATTCTATTGCCCTCCAAGCACTCCGTCGAATGTCTGTCGGGAAGTAGGAGAAAGTCTTGGTTACAGCATTATTATCCGCATATATAAAACACAATCGTTATACACACAAGCTACACATTATCAGAGAATGGAATTTCAGAGGGGAAGTTTCAAGAGAAAACTTTTCGTCCACATTCTCTCTCTCTTTCTCTCTCTCCGTATTTCTCTCTCCTTTTCCCGCTTTCTCGCTCTCTCTCTGTATTTCTCTCGGTATTTCTCTCTCTCTTTCTCTCGTTATTTCTCTCTCTCTTTCTCTGTCTGTATTTCTCTCTCTCTTTCTCTCTCTCTTTCTCTCCCTCTCTTTCTGCATCTCTCTCTGTCTTTCTCTCTCTGCATTTCTTTCGCTTTCTCTCTGTCTCTCTTTCTCCCTGTTATTCTGCCTCTCTTTCTCTCACTCTGCATTTCTCTCTCTCTCTTTCGCTCTCTCGATCTTTCCATAGCACCACCTGCCTGTCAGTCTCCGATCGCCTTTCGTTCTATATTTGTGGTACTTTCTCCAACTCAATCTCATTCTCGCAATGACTTTCTCTTTCTCCCTTGCAGCATCTTTTTCGACTTTCTCCATGTCTAAATTTTCCATCACTTTTGTTCGTTTGCCTTCCGAATCTCTTGCTTTCCCTTTCTGCTTTCCTCGACTGTTTTTGTCTGTCGGTGTCGCTCTTCCTTTGTCAATTCTGTCTCTCTTTCTTCTTGTCTCTGTTTCTGCGCAATTACTTTCTCTTTCTTGCTGTCTGTTGCGGCCTCGGTTTCTGTACTGTTGTTAGCTCTTGCTGCCGCTCATCTCTGTCTCTCTTTCTGTCTCTGTCATTTCCGGTTCCTTCTTTGCTCTGTATATATCTCTCTTTCTTTCTCATTTATCTCTTTATATATTGCTGTCTCTGTCCGTCATTTTGTATTTCCCTCCGTCATCGCCGTCTTTCGTGCTCTCCAGCTCTTATACTCTGTCTTTCCTTTCTCTTCAGGTTTTGTCTTTATTTATTTCTCTACTACGTAGGCCTCTCTTTGCTGTCTCTGTCATTAGTTTTGCCATTGCTGCTGTCTCTCGTTCTTTCTCCGTAAATTTATTTTTGTCTCTCTTCCTCTGTCATTTACTGCTGCGCGTTTGTTCCTCGGTCATTTCTGTCTACTCTCCTCTATCTCCGGCTGTCTCTTTTTTCTTTCGTCTGTCATTTTGTCTCTCTCTATTTTTGTCATTTCTGTCTCTTGTCTTTCTCTGTAATTCGTGTCGCTTCGTCAGCCGCTTACGTTTGCATCTTTTCCTCCGTTATTTCTGTCTTTTCTCCTCTAGATTTGGTAGGACTTTTTCCGGTCGTCGCACGTTTTGTCTCTCTCATTTTGCCTCTTTATTTTTCTGTCGCTTTTTTCTCTTTCTGTATTTGTCAATTCTGTGTCATTTCTTTGTCTGTAATTTTTGCGTCTTTCTCTGCAACTTTGGTCTTGCTTTCTCTGTAACTTTTGTATTTCTTTCGCTGCAATTTTTGTCTGTCTTTCTCTGCAACTTCTGTATTTCCTACTCTGTAACTTCTGTCTTTCTTTCTCTGTGACGTTCGTCTTTATTTCTCGGTAACTTCTGTCTTTCCTTTTCTGTAACGTTTGTCTTTCTTTCTCCGCAACGTTTGTCGTTCTTTCTCGGTAACGCTTGTCTTTCTTTCTCTGCAATTTCTGTCTTTCCGCCTCTGTAACTTTTGTCTTTCATTCTCTGTAACGTTTGTCTTTCACTGTAATTAGTGTCTCTTTCATTTTCTGTCATCTTTTGTATTGTATATTCTGCTGCCTCTTTCTTTCCCACCCAATTACAGCCTCCTCTTGATTTTCTTTATTATTATTTGCATTTCTCTCTCTACAGTCATCGCACACTTTATCGACGGTTTGCCCTCTTTCTCACTCAACCTTTCCCCATATCTCCTTACAGCCTCTCTCTTCGGCGTCCGAATTCATAACGTAGGAGCCGGATTTTGTTAATAAGCTGAAGAAATGGCAGAGGAAAGAAGTGGCTGAGGTTGGAACAAGAACAAGTTGCTCTTTCTCCATATTTCCTTGTCTATACCGAACGTATATAGCCAAGGATATCTGTATGAAATGGGGAGAAGTCGGAGGAGGAATTTGTGTGCTTTCTCCCAAAGTGTCATTGTGGTTCTTTGCTCTTGTTTGTTGTGTCTACCGCCCTTTTGTTCTTTCCGTTATGTATTTTGTGTGAGGGAAAAGTTTCGGGGAGAACTCAATTAATTTCCTGGCCTTTCACCCGGGCTTGTATAGCTATACAAATTAATATACACGGTTACACGTACATATGTACGTATATGATGGGAACATTGATGGGAGATATTTGTGTTTACGCCAAACAAGGGCAGGAAAGAAATGAATGTGGGAGGGCGGCCAAGAGAAATAGTCCAACTTTTCTTAGGGATTCTTATTGTAGGGAAATATTTAGGTCAAACCGGAGGAGAGGGAACATTCAAAAAGCATGTGGAAGCAGTAGATGAGGGAGAAAATAATAAATGGGAAAAGTGTCAATGAAAAATTGAGAATGTCTCGTATATGGAAAAGCTGATAGATAATTTGTATACGCAATAACACGACGGATACAGAGAAATACAAATAGTGTATCTATCAAAAAAGGTCCAGAAACTAATAGAAGGCTAAGTACCAAAGAGAAAATCAAGTCATTGACAAAAAGGCGTTTGGAGAATATCTTGAATATATAAACAGCGTCAAGATCAGACGGCGAAAACAAGGGATAAAGTGTAAGAATAAGCGTGGCATTGTCCAAGAAAGGAACTAAATTCTATCGCAGACTGAAAGAAGGAAATCCGGCAGCGAAGACGTTGGCTAAGCAAATGTTTGGTATAAGAGAAATTCTGTAGAAATTAGTAGCAAAAACAGGCCAACATTTTGCAAGACGTAACAGGAAATCCGGAGATTGCCAGATCGAAAACCAGAAGCTGGAGAAAGGCAAATATCTGGAGAAAGTAAATGTCCAGCAATAGGAATAACGCTGCGATTCAAACAACAAACAACACTGAACAGTGCTATAAAAACCATGAATAAAACGAAAAATCTGAAAAATGATAGCTAGAAAGTAGAAGAAAATACTGTCGACTCTCACTATAACAGTCCTCTCTATAAAAGAACTCTCACTATAACTGCAATCTGGGATCCCTCCGAGAGATTTATGGTGTAAACGGTTCCTTCCATAAAAGCACTTGCTATAACAGCATTTTGCCTATAACAACAGGGTTTTTCCTTCCCTGAAGCACATTTCTCTCGCTATAACAGCATTTTCTTTCTATAACAGCATTTTTCCGAGATCAAAACTCCTTTAAAATTAACTTTTTCTCTATAACAGTACCTTAACTATAAAATACTACCATTTTATTCATTTTTCAACAAAAATTCTTCGTTTTGGGAAAACTGCGTAAATATTGAAATGATTTATTAAATTCTTAATACTGTATCGGAAATTGCTCATGATTAATTAATATTATCGTTTTTTTACCCAGTTTTTCTATAACAGCATCATACTATTACAGCACAATTTCATGCACAGATAGGATGCTGTTATAGTGAGAGTCGACTGTATGCAGGAGCTGGAGAAAGTCCGGAAAAATAGGAACAAAATCTTATGAAGAGATGATTTATATTGGGAAAAGAATCAGATGGCATTAAATACGAATGTATAAGAGCTGCAGAACATTTAAATGCAAATAAAATGAAGGCTAACAGTGGAGCCTCTCTATAGCAAGTCTCTTTATAACAACAATTCTATATAGCAACATTATTTTTTCCTCTTCCCTTCAACGTTGTTATAAAGAGACTCTACTGTACCGATGAAATTACAGGAGAAAATCAGAGAAAGCAGAAAACGTCCAATCAAGAGCACGTACGTTCTCTTGATTGGGACGATAAATTACAAAAACCCCCAAAAACTCCTCCACGTGTTTCTCCCTTGCCACAAAAAAACTCCAATTGTTTCCCAGGATTTATGCCGGGAAATAATTTGCACATACGTTATAGAGAAACGTCTGTGATAAAGACGATTTACACATGCAAATTCAATCCATTCTAAAACGATGTTGAAACTAAAATCTTTTACAGAAAAAAATATACTAATTTGGCAGAAATTCGCTTCGGAGAAAAATCCGTTATACGGAGGCAAAATGACGCCTATAAATATTATTCAAAATGAAACATTCATCATAGAAATAGTTACAAAATACCGCCACAATTAATTCCCTGGATAACGGACCGTTTATAACGGATTCTTCGGTATAAATAATTCCGAAAATTAACAAAACAGAAAAGTGATAATAAACTCTCGCTAGTTTGTTCTACAAATTTTGTTCTCTCTCACAACGAACAATACAAAACGCGACAATCATCTCCCACGCACCTCCAAAGTAACCCGGAGAAAGTCGTACCTGGCAGGAGAAAGTCAACTAATGGCCTTGAAGCTGTCAAGAAATTTATGGGAACTCCAATTTACTATCATTCTCCCAGCTAATAGCAAATGAAAAGGGGGAAAACACCAAAACATTTCCCTTTTCCTCGTCAAAATAATTTTCCTCGCGTAATCACAGCTCGCGCCTCCAGAAAATTCCCCTTCATGTACTGGCACATATAATTATATAGAAATAAGGCCGAGATCCCGGAATGTCTCCCAGGAGGATATTGGAAAAGGCAAAAAAAAGGGACTTCCATACAAAAGGGGGGAAACTTTCCCCATTATCCGCCTTTATTTTTATTGCTCTTTTACGGGATACCTCCAGTTTATATGGGCATTCCGGGGGCTTCATAAAATCATAATGATCAACGAGGAGAAAATCGTTTCGGGGCATAGCAACAGATTTTCTTTTTAGGGAATTACAACATCTTTCAACGGAAAGTTTATGCAGGAGTTGCTATTTTTTTAACTACAAGCTTTTCCGATGGCTGTCATTTCTCTTATTATTTTTCTTATCTCCCTATTTGTATTTAATTTCGGAACTTCCCCTTTTATCTATCTTCATTAACGTTTCTTCCACCTATTTCCCAATCGCGTCCATTATACGTCCTCCTTATGACGCGGACTTTCCCTGCAACTGTTTTTTTTATCCGTTTTCCCTTCTCTGTAAAGCGTTTCTTTATGATCTTCGTCTATATTGGAGCATCACGAACTTTATTTCTCGGGGTTTATTTCCAATTTGATAATTATCCAATTTCGTCTGTAGAGATCTGATTTGTTTATCCGATTATTCCTGGTAGGTATTTACTGTAAATAAGTAGAGGGTGGCAAGAAACGATTACGCCCCCCTCTACAGCAATCATGCACAATGACTCACACCATTACCAATATGTATCTCGTGTTGAATTTTATTGCGAATCTAGAAAAAAAGGTTTATTCAAATCTGACAAATATTGACTTAGTTATAGCCGTTTTTTCAAGTCAAGTTAAAAAATCTGCATTTTTGCTTAAATCCATTCTTGGATTCCATGTGTAGGGATAAGCATTTTACGTTCAGGCAAGGATTCAAAACGGGATAAGCGTGTTTCCTGAGCAGAATTTTGCGGATCTAACAAAAAAATCCCCGTGCTAATCCAATAAAAATTCACAAAGTTTCGGCGATTTTTCCGCACCAAGTTCAAAAAGTTAAAATTTTGAAAAATCTAGTTTTTTAATTTTATTCTTAACAATGCATTTTCTGGCACAAAATTTTGTTGCGAGTCTAGCAAAACAAATTTTATTCAGATCGGACGAAAATTATGGAAGTTATTGCGGTTTTCCAAAAAAAAAGTTTAAAAATCTCTGATCGCTCTAAAAACTTTTTTTTGGAAAACCGCCATAACTTCCATAATTTTGGTCCGATCTGAATAAAATGTATTTTTCTGGATTTGCAATAAAATTTTGTGTCAGAAAATGCATTTTTTAAAATGAAGTAAAAAAAACTAGATTTTTCAGCCATTTTAATGTTTGAACTTGGTGCAGAAAAAATCACCGTAACTTAGTGAATTTCTATAGGATTAGTACGGGGATATTTTTGTTGGATCTGGAATGAAATTCTGCTTAGGAAACACGCTTATCTCGTTTTGGATCCTTGCGTGAACGTAAAATGTTTATTCCCAATCACGGAATCCAAGAATCGATTTAGGCAAAAATTTAGAATTTTGAACTTGGTTTGAAATAACCGCCATAACTTGATCAATTTTTGTCGGATTTTGATCAAACATTTTTTCCTAGACTTGCAATAAAATTCTACACGAGATAAATATCGGTGGTGGTGTAAGTCATTGCGCATGACTGCTGTAGGGGGGGCGTAATCGTTTCTTGGAACCCTGTGCTATAGTGCTGTTTTGGCAATCGTAATTAAACGGGATTGAACGGATCCCATTTCTTTGATGAGTCATAGCATATACAATATTAGAGTTTATTTCAGAGGCTGCATGTCAACAAACGGGTTTTTAGGGCCTTCAATTATTTACAGGGCTTTTCCCCATCCTGATACGTGTCTAAGAGCCTATTCCAGTAAATCTTTTTCCTAGTCCTAAGCTCCGCCATTAGTCCTGGAAGACTAACGCCATAACGAACAGGATTTAAAAAAAAAAGAATTTCACCCGTTTAATAGCCTTGCAAACACTTGCATGTTTTTTTTCTAAAAAGCAAAGAGTCAGAGATGCTGGGGAAAGCCAGATCCAGCCAGGGGAAGATCCAGGCAGAGATCATCAAAGCTACCTAATTAACGGATGGCTCCCTCAAAAAAAGTCCATCTTCTGTATGAGGGATACTTGTAAATAGGACCCTGGAGATTTCTCCAGACTTTCAAAGTGTGTGTCTGCAAATTCTTCTCACACATTCCCAACTTTCTCCTGGCTAACACTCACTCACGCCATTTTCTTATGTATGTATATGTATGCGTTTTTATATCCAAGTACTTTTCACCTCTCCCACTTTAACTCTGGCCTACACGTCGAAAATAAAACATGAGCGTCTCGGTTGGCCTTCGACGGAGAGGGAGAAAGTTCGGTGGAAATTGCAAACCAGGGCGATAAAATGCGAAGCAAACACCAAAGAAAGCAAAACACAGAGCAAACTCATGAGTAGAAAAATCAAAAAGACAAAGAGAAAGACCAGGCGGTGGAGAAAATAAAACAAAATATGTCAAAGCAAAAGTATGAAAAACGTTATAAACAATAGGTACAGAGCAAATCATACAGATCATACAGTAAATGAATGAAAAGGCAAAGAAAGCAAAAGAAAATGAACAAAAACAGAAAGTAAAAGAAAGCAGGAGAGAAATCAGGAAAACGAAAATGAACGAAAAGATAATGCAAGACGAAGAAAATAAAGGAAACGAGAATTTGTACCAGAGAAATCAAGAAAATGAAAATGAACGAAAATATAATGCAAATAAAATTCAACGAAAAGAGAAAGCAAAGGCGAGCATCTGAGAAACTAAGAAAAAGAACGAAAAGATAAAGCAAGAAATAGAAATTGAACGAAAAAAGAAAGCAAGAAAATGAACGAAAACGAGCGAAACTATAAGGCAACAAGAAGAAAACCAACGAAACGAGAAGAGAAAGCAAAAGCAAAAAAACTAAACGAAAAGATAGAGCAAGAAAAAGAAAATGAACTAAAATATAAGGCAATTAAAATTCAACGAAAAGAGAAAGCAAGAAAAAGAACGAAAAGAGAAATCAAGTTAACGCACGAACAAGAATATAAACAATAAGAGAAATCAAGTTAACGCACGAACAAGGATATTCAAAATAAGTGACAGCACAAACAAGAATATGAACCAAAAGAGAAATCAAGAGAAAGCACAAACAAGAACATGAACCACCAGAGACATAAAGAGAAAACACAAACAAGAATATGACCGAAACCAGAAAGCCAGAAAAAGAAAGAAAGACGCAAGAAAAATGAAGTGAAAGAAAGAGTAAGAATGAGAGAAAGCAAGAAGAAGAAAGTGAAAAAATAGCGAATCAAGCGAGAGAAAAGCCAAGCAAAATCAGGAGAAAGTCAGAGCAAAAGAGTTTAAGAGATAGAATGCAAACCAGAAAATAAGAGAAAGAAAGAGCGAAATCAATTTTATCCCGGAGAGAAAAAAACCGGAAGAAAGAAAGAAACAGAAACGTGATTCCTCAGACGATGAGGACTAACGAAAAGCAAATAGAGGAAGACAAAGCAGAGGAAAACGCAGGGAGAATAGAGACCAACGGCACACGCAGCACATAAAACTCTCATTCCCTTCACTATAGTTTTACAACCCTGGCAGTGTATATATTATTTTACGGAGATCCCACTCCCCATTATGTATAATGGCCCGAGAGAAATTGAACCAACATCGGGGAAAGAGTCGGACGTGAAACGTGAAAGTGTGTTTTGTCAAATGAGTAGTCCCAGAAAGGATTTATACATTAATTAATCGGAGAAAGGAGGTGATACATCCAGAAAGCAAAGTTCGCCTTTCTCCCCTCCCATTTTTACTACCAGACCTTCTTACAGAGCCTACATGCAAATGTAGTCTACTGACTCAAACCGGGTTAAGTCCACATGATTCCAGCCGTCAGAAATATGCAGTCACAACCACCATTTGCAAGACAATAAATGAAAAACAGAATCTTTTTTCTACATCAGCCTTCCACAGAAATAAGTCAAAGTGGGAATTGATGTCATTTTGTTGGCCCAAAATATGACCGGTGAAATTCCAAAATGAACTAAACCCAGTTTGTGTCTTCCCCCCAGAACATTACAAAACCAAGTTGGGAATGGCAAAAACTTCTCAACTTCCTCCTCACATGCACAGTCTGTTTGGCCACGCAAATGGCGGAATATTAAAAGCCTCGCCCGCAGCTTGAAAGGAGAAAGTGCAGAAAGGAGAAAGCGGAGAAAGTAATGAAAAGGTCTTGGACCAAGGGAGAAAGTCATAGTTGAGGGAGCGATCGAAAGGAAGGTAAACTTTTAATGTACAAAAAGTGTGGAGGGTGACAATTGGCCCTAGCGGTTGAGATGGAAATGAGATTGACAGTGCACGCAGCCATTGGGGCACAATGAGACATGCAAAAAACGGGGAATAAAATAAACATAAAATGAAATAAATATAAAGCAAATATAAAACAAATAAAAAATGAAATAAATATAAA